>JAPIWU010188245.1:0-13478 GCA_037576205.1 Pyrocystis lunula | reverse complement strand
GATCGGGTTGCTAGGGATGACTGGGATGCCTGGGAGGGGGGAGGCTTGTACTTATAGCGTGGGCTTCTGTTGTTTGCATAGTATTGACTGCCCATGCACAGTGCAGCCGGGGTACAGACGACACCTCTGTGCTGATATCTTGCCAACTTGGATTGAGGCGACATCCTCAGCGCGCCCCATCGCATGCATATGGCCGCATATGGCGTCCCAGCGTGCTACTGTGGCTTTGCGCGTTGGGGCTGCGAGTGGTTTGCAGTGGTTTGCCGGTGGGCCAGGGGCCCGCTACCGCCACCGCCAGCCGTGCTTAAAGCTTCCCTCACCGGGCGGCCGCCTGCCGTGCTTAAAGCTGCCCCGCCGGAGTTCCACGACGGCCGGGGCGCCGGCGACAGAGGTGAGTAAGGCCAGCGTGAGGAGACCGCCGGATTCATGGCCAGTGGCCTTGCACACCTCAGACGTGGCCGCGGCGAACACACCCGGCCGGCATGCGTTTGTCACCAGTAGTAGGTCGCCACTCTTCTGCCACCATCATGTTTATCACCACTCTTGTTACAGCTGCCCGTTGGCAAGTACACGTTGGTGCTGGAAGTGGCTCATCGCCAACGCCAATGGCACGATCGTCGGCCTCCCGGGCCGCGCAAGCACGACTCCCATTCCAGTCATGACCACCGCCATGATGAAGCGGCTGCATGTTGCGTGGGAGGGATTGCTGCAGGGAGAGCGCGCAGCGTTGCCGCCAGGGTGTGCAGGCCTTGCGTGCGAGGAGATGCCCCAGCAGATCGTGCGCAGTCGCAAGTTCAAGGCTGCGCAGGCCTGCTCTGGTGGTGGCGGTGATCGTTTTTGCTGGCGGGGATGGTGCAGGAGTTTCGTCTTTCGTCAGCCCCATCCAGAGTCTTGGCGGAGCCTTCGTTCATCCTCGAAGATGGCCAGCTCGCCAATGGGAGCGGGGGCGCTTCTCGTTGGGCAGCCGCTGCGACGCCGACGGCATCCCCGTCGGCTTTGCCATGTGCGCACCGATGTCCCTCTGCATGCCAAGATCGCCTAGGTCAGCGGCCAGGCCGTTGCTGGGGAAACGGTCCGGCACCCTCCGACCGCCTCGCCCACGTTGGCAAGGCTGGCGTGACCTCACAGTTGTGGTTATGGTTGTGCACCCAGTGTGCTCTCTCGCATGCATCCTTTCCATATTATTCCAGCATAAAAGAGGGCGAGGCGGATAACTGTTATGCCGGTGCCTGATGATGATGAGTGTACATCATTGTGATACTGGTGATTGTGATATGTGCTGTATGGTGTTGACTGTTTGGCAAATGCATAGTGTAAAGACTCGCCCGCGCTAGAGCCTGAGCGGTGCTTGGTATGGTAGTCGGTATATTGTAAGACTGCTTAGCAGCTGCATGGTTGAGTGTACAATGGTCGAACACCATATTGTAAGCCTGGCCAGGAGCCAGCCCTCGAGAGCATCATCTAACATGCTCAGATGGGGCCGACCACATACATGAAGTCAAGTCGGGGCTGCCATCTTCAATTCAACATTTGGCTTCTTGATGTGGAATGCTCCTTTCCCCATGTGTGCTAGGATTGTGCCTGCCGGCACCACTACTGCAACGTCAGAACTGTTGACTACAAAAAGAAGGTCACCTTCAGTGATAACAATCTTGACCTTGTTGGCTGCAGCACCAGTTGTGACAATGGGTGCTTCACACATAGTGTTACCAGGTAGTGGCAGAGAAATGCTGCCGGTCAATTGCTCAGTCCGGGCACGCTTCGTTGGAGACTCATTCGGCAATGTCTTACCACCTTTCGGGGTCCTTTTCGCGGGATTTGGGTCAGGCAGTGTTGGCGCCGGAGAGCCAGAAAGGGTGATGCCATGCTCTTTCAGTTCCTCCAACTTTGCTGCCCAGTCCTTGGAGAAATTCGCATGATTTTTCCACTTGTCGGTGAGGTTCTGCGGCACCACAGCTCGCACAGCTCCAGGCTCCGTGGAATTTTCTTTGCCAGGTTCAAAGGACCATACAAGGCTGGACAAATCTGGGCGAGGCGGCCGCTGTTCCCCCACATACCCGTTCCTTAAGAAATATAGAGAACCCTTTACAGACGAGCTGTTTAGGGAATCAAAGACAGTTGTCTTTCACTTGCAATGCCTGTCACTGCAACCTTTGGGCAAAAATAGCGCAACATGAATTCACCTCAAAGCATGCAAATGGTCTTGACAATCTCTGAGTCAACATCTGCTGTCAAGATCTCCAAACCATTTCCGAGCTTTTGTCAGGTTTTCGGTTCCCTGACCATGGCGACACACATGAACCTGCATAGCGAAAATTGCCACATGTATTCCTGGGCTTCAGTCAGGGGGATGCTTCCCTGACAACACCTATGCGCACATTTATGCTGGACAAGCACGAAACATGGAATGCATTCTGCATCGAATGCCATTGTCTCCCACCCCATCTTGGTACACTGGCAGAGATAAACAGCCAGTATCCTCCCCAAAGCCGGACGCACCTAGCTTGCAGGCTGGCTCAACTGAAAGGCCTTCTGCGCATCCAGGTGCAGGTCTTGGAGGAGCACAGCAACCGGTTTGATCGGAATGAGGCCCTTGCCAGCAGAGGCATTCCATTTTACCTGCCACAACATCATGGCATTCTGTGTCGACCATGCTTTCAATGCCACCTTCAGGCCAATGTTGGTGATGTCAATCTTGGCATCTGCCTCTAATGTCTTTGGGGCCCACCCAATTTCCTTTTCCTTGGTCACCTCAAAATAAGTTGGCTTGTCAGCCATGGGCTTGTCCTGGATCTTGTGACACCAGAGCTTTGCCTCCAAAGGCGATTCTTTACGTTTGGCAACAACCACCTCGCCAAGAGTGGTCATGGTGGTGTTCATCAGGACAAGGTCATTAGCAGATGTGAATTCCCACATGATTGCAGAGCTCGGCAATTCAACATTTGGCTTCTTGATGTGGAATGCTCCTTTCCCCATGTGTGCTAGGATTGTGCCTGCCGGCACCACTACTGCAACGTCAGAACTGTTGACTACAAAAAGAAGGTCACCTTCAGTGATAACAATCTTGACCTTGTTGGCTGCAGCACCAGTTGTGACAATGGGTGCTTCACACATAGTGTTACCAGGTAGTGGCAGAGAAATGCTGCCGGTCAATTGCTCAGTCCGGGCACGCTTCGTTGGAGACTCATTCGGCAATGTCTTACCACCTTTCGGGGTCCTTTTCGCGGGATTTGGGTCAGGCAGTGTTGGCGCCGGAGAGCCAGAAAGGGTGATGCCATGCTCTTTCAGTTCCTCCAACTTTGCTGCCCAGTCCTTGGAGAAATTCGCATGATTTTTCCACTTGTCGGTGAGGTTCTGCGGCACCACAGCTCGCACAGCTCCAGGCTCCGTGGAATTTTCTTTGCCAGGTTCAAAGGACCATACAAGGCTGGACAAATCTGGGCGAGGCAGCCTGTTCGTTTCATCAGTTGGTGGATTCGTGCCTGGAATTGTAACACCTGGGAATTTGAATGAGCCATCTTTGAAGCCATCCACCATGGCCTGCATGAATGTCTGCCTCAAGTACTGCTTGTGATTGTCATCTGTGGCCAAAGACATGTAATAGAGATTCTGACGTTTCCGCATCTGGGATACGCAAGCCTGGCCCATATCACCAGTGCCAGGCGTCAAATCCAAGATCACAACTGCTGGGGCACAAGTTTCCACACCCTCCAAAACTGTTTCCAAAACAGCAGCACAAGTGGGCGGGCCAAGTTGGCTCCACTTGGCAGCACCCTTGACCTGAGGCTCTGCATCCGGCACAGTGTCTTCAGACATATCCTCAATGACCCGTAAGGCACTTGTGCTCAGTTGGGGAGATGGCTTTGTGATCTGCTGTCGGACCAATCGGGAGTTGTTCCAGACAGATTCACCCTTGACTCCAGTGAGGCCATTCATGAAGCGGGCATCAAACAGCAATGGCCGCTGGTCCCGCGCATCTGTGCGAGCCTCCTGCTGTATGCAGAACTTCCGGTCACATGTAACATTGTTATTCGAAATCAGGCTTAGGACTGCAGACTCCTGCTTGTACAGCTGCCCTTTGGCATAGGTCCATTGGGGCATGATGAGTAGCCCCATGTTGTCCAAGGTCATGGAGTTCAAAGTGAGCCCTGACAACTGGGCTTGCAGCTGCTGAGTCTGGGACGCAATCATGCTAGGAGCAATCCAATTCAGAATGACAAGCGTGTGAACTGAGGACACATCTTTCAGCAAGGCATCTTTCATGACTGTCATCTGGAAATCCTGGATGTTTTTGAAGATCTGTGCAGGCATGCTGTCGGCAATATCGAGAGTGGGGAAGCGCTTGTTCATAATCTTTTGAACATTTTCCCTGATGCTGGCATCACGCTGGGAATCCCATTGGAGTTTGGTGTGGTACTGGTGTGTCGCTCGATCCTGCAATTTAGACCTCCACATATCCATCATGTGCACATCCACATTAATTGCCTCAAGGTCCAGATCAAAACGTTTCCGCTCCAATGCTCCCGCATCAGTCATCAACGACAATTGAGCAGGAGAAGCTTTCCCAGATGTTGTTTTTGAGTCATTGAATTCTTTAAGCAGCTCTTTGAACGGCAGAATGTGATCCACATTAAAATCCGATGCCTTCGTAACCACTGCGGCACTGACTTCCAGCATGAAATTGAGGTCATTCCGGACATACAACCCACGTGCAGTTTCAAGCTTGTTTTCCGAGAGGCCCATTGACTGCATGTCCAGCAAACAGGACGCCATAAATGCTGCTGTCATGGATTTTTCAATTGCCTGGTCCTTCGAAAGTTTGTGCCGCAACGGAATAGGTGTCTCCTCATGCTGGGTCCGGCAATGTTCAATCATCATCCTTTCAGAACTCTCTGTGACACAGAGGCGCCTGGACCACATGGAAGTGTTTGCTCCATGCTTCCACCCTGTGTGGATCTTCTTCTCTCCCAGCACATCCTCATTCCAACAGCAGCCTTCCCATCCGAGCCGCGTGACATCATCCATGTAATCATCAAACACAGCGGAGGGGAGTTTCAAGATGCAACTGACTGCCTGGTACTTTCGTCCCTGCAACCGGTGCTCAGCACCACACATGCCATTCCACTTCTTGATAATTGATGTGTCATCCATCTCATCTTTGAGCTTAATCAGGCACGAAGCCCATTCCAAACAATTGTATGGTTTGCGAATGCTGTCACGCACAGAGAGCTTTGCTGCACGGATAAGGACAGACACTTTGTTTGCTGTGCATGTTTCATGAAGAACCCACACGGCTCGCAGGGATTGCCACAGCCTTGGATGAGTAGCTTTCAAGTTTATGTTCCCCTTGAGACACACTGTTGCTACGAACAAGGCTAGACATGAACGAGCCATTCCCTTGACATAGCCCAGGGAGAAGATGCTCAATGGCAGATTTTCAGGTGCAGATGTCCAATGGTCCAGTTTGGCATCATCACTGCCTGACTCTGACATGAGTTCTGCGGGCTGAGTGATGAGCAGCGGGTATTCATTTGTCAAGAAGCCATCATTCAAGTACTCTGCCCAGAGCTGCAGGGTAGTCTTCAGGGAAACAGCTGGTTTGAGGGAACACACTGAGTCAAAGCCTAAGGCTGCCAATTCCACAATGTGGACACCCTGCCCTGGCACACGGTCCTCTGGAACCTGGGGAATCACCTTGCGGTCAAAGTATGCCAAATCATCACAGCGAGGAAGAAGATGATTCAAGGACTGTGCAAACAACTTCCGGGATCGTTTTTGCATGCCAAGCACATGGGCTCGCAAATAACGGTCAGGGCCCCCAGCATTCTCCAACTCAGCTGTGATCAAGCTGTTGAAAGCATCCAGTTCCAGAATCAATGGAGGGCCCACAGGCAGGTTCAACGGCTGCATGGGCTCTTCACTCGCTGCCATTGCACACGTGCTCCACTCCCAAGGCAATACTCACTCTGAACCAACTGAAAGACAAGTGAGCGAAAGCAATTCACAATAATGCATTCATGATGCTGGTTGTAACATCATGCCACACACTGTCTAGCGATGGGTACAGGATAGTGCCACTGGTGTTGTCATGCAAGTGCAAAGCTCATCTTAGCAGTCAATGAAGTACACAACAGGGGACATTTGTCAGTGAACCCACTGACATGAAAGTAATGTGAGATTACAATCCTGATGTTGCAAGGTGTCCATGTGGACCCATGGACATGAACACAATGGATCTAATGTGTGGTTACACTCCACGCAGTCATGATTCTCCGTAGCCATTTGGGCTCAAGCCATTTTGGCCCAAGGACAGAAAGGCAACAAATCGACACCCCCCCTCCCGATACTTGCCGTGGCCGTGGCTCTGGAGTGCACTAGTTTCGCGGCTCCAGGTTGCCACCCGGGAGCCACACACCATCGGGGGCCGCGCAGCCGGACCCAGGGGCCGGGGGTCACAGACTCCGACTGGAGCCACCCGGGAGACACACACCACCGGGGGACGCACAGCCGGACCCGTGGGAAGGGGGTCAATGACACCGACCGGAGCCACCCGGGAGACACACACCATCGGGGGCCGCACAGCCGGACCCGGGGGCAGGGGGTCACAGACACCGACCGGAGCCACCCGGGAGACACACACCATGGGGGGCCACAGAGCCGGACCGCTCACGCGCGCCCAGAGGGGGCCCCCGGGGCTGCTCCCGCGGCCGGGGCGCACATGGGCAAATAGCTGCACATGTAAATCTTTGTGTCAGACCAGTTTTTTTGCCAGAGTGGCATCTCGATCAAAATGCGTCATCGAACAAATGGCCACACATTGCAACCATCTTCTCCTTTGATTTAGACAAAATGTAAAATAACACAAGCACAACAGCCACACATCTCATTTCACAGCCTGGACACTTGGAGCCCTGAGTGATGGGCCCAGCCGGGCCCACTGTAAAGCTACCTCTCCACAGCAACAACAACTTGGATACATGGACACATGTAAGACTGTCAGGGGAAAGTCCCTGGCATGTGTCGGTCAGGGAGATGCCCTGACATGAAACATCTAGCATTGCCAGGTGATTCTTGAAACATCTTGCATTGTCAGGGAGATGCCCTGACATGAAACATCTGAAACAAAAGCATCTCCCATACCTGAAAACCTGAACAACCTCTTCACTCAGGATTGTGCACATGGAAAGATGCTTCTTTTCAGCCGCCAATGCACATGCAAAAGAGTGCTGCTAAAATTCATCCCCAACTATGTGCAGCTACTTGCGGCACTGCCAAGGCTGTGTCACAGGGGCCTCCAACTCAGCATGCGGCATGCGGCCACGCATTCAAAAGCAGATCATTGAGCTCTTCCTCAGTGAGGTCTGGCCGTTGTTGCTGCTGTTGCTCCTGCTGCTGCAGATGCTGCTGCTGCTGCTGCTGCAGCTGCTGCTGCAGCTGCTGCTGCTGCTGCATCTGCACCAGCTCGTGCCATTGCCGCTCTTGCAGCTGTTGCAGTTGCAGTTGATGCTGCTGTTGGTGCTGCTGGGCCGCCAGGAGCTGGTTGATCTGCTGCTGTTGCTGTTCCACCAATGCTTGGGACTGCACTGCCTTGTTTCTCAGTTTTTGCCAGGCCTGGCTGAGGAAATGAGTCAGCTCCCTCGCCTGTGTCTCAACTGGCCTCGGAGCTTGCTGCCGAATCGGAGGCTGGGGAGGCTGTGGCATCATCCCCGGCATGGGGCGCTGCAGCATCACAGGCTGCTGTGGAGGCTGCGGCATCATCACCGGCATAGCGGCCGAGGTGGACGCCGGCGAGGACCGGGGCGGCATCATAGCGGCCGAGGGCATCATAGACGGCATGCCTGGCGGCCGCGGGGGGAAGCCCGGCGGAGGTTGCTGCAGAATCGCAGCCTGTAGAGACTGTCGCATCGTCTCCGGCATGGGGCATGGGGTGGGCGCCGGTGTCGCCGGAGGTTGCTGCTGAATCACAGGCTGTGGAGGCCGTGGCTTCTTCCGTGGCATTTTTTTTGGCGGAATAACGGACGTGGGAGGGTTCTCTGCCATGACGGCCGCTACCGAACCCCTTGCCACGGGGTCATTGGGCAACTTGGCGGCTGTCGGCGGGGGCCCTGCAGGGCCATCATTGCCATGATGCGTCTGCAGGATCTCCGCAGATGGCGGGGTAGAAGGTGGACCTGGAGCCGGGTTCCGGAATCGCGAGCCTGGTGGCGGCGGCGGTGGTGGCGGCACAATCACAGGTGGTGCTGCAGGCTTCGAAGAAGATGTTGCATCACACCTCCTGGGCGTTGGCTGGCGTTTCTGGAACTCGGGTGGCACCTCTTCACCATTTGCCTCATACCACTGGCGTGCCGCTTTCCTGGCCTTCCTTTCAGCATCCTTCTGCAGTTCATGCTGATGAATGCGTTCCCAATTTGGAAGTGCACGTTTGGCGGCCCTGTTCAACGCAGCTTTCGACATCATGGGGGTTGGCTGCGGCCCTGACATTGCAAATCAACTGTGAGCCATGTGCAAGAGAGCATTTCATGAACTGCAACATGGATGCAATGCATCAGCCAAGTGCATCTGTCAAGGGCATCCCTTGACCTTCTGTCATTGTTTTTGTCAGGGCCGCCCTGACACTTCCTGCAAACTCAAAGCATCAACAACAAAGGTTACACTTTGCGTCTCTCTCATTGGGGAAAACGGTCGGGCAGAACGTACAATCTCACCCCACACTGCTTCCAGTAGATTCACGAAACACATGCCAGGAACTGATCTTGCTGAGGAAAGGTGATTCACGGTTCAAGAATTGGCCAAAAACGTTGGTAGGATTTCACAATCATGTCGTTTGGAAGCATGAGCAATGACACATCTACCAGCACAGACAAAATGCCATCACACACATGCAGGCGGGCAAACTTTTATACACATCTGTGAAGAAAATGCATCGATCCAGCTTCTGCCAAGTCATGACACCTCTAAGCCTGCAGCAACAGCCCCAAGCACAGCATCGCAAAACTCGGGCGGGTAAATCCCAGCCCAGACCGAGCGCCGCATGCCCCCCTCACTCCCCTGAATCCGCTGGTGGGAACATGAGCACCGGCAGTAGCATTTGTTGAGCCGCGTCACCACAGACAACAAAGAGGACATCACCCTTGTGGATTTGCGCTGGGGAAGACCACCCACCTTGCTTTTCAAGCCAAATCGACACATGTGGAAAGTTGCACAGGCAGTTCGTTGGTCACTGCGAAGCTCATCCACGCTGGCTGTTTTCCAAGAGGTTGCCGAACTTGGATGTTCGTGTGCGAAATGGTCCCCTCGATCAAGTTGCAGGTTCATGATCTTTGTCGAAAACTCCAAAAGCTTGTTTGCCATCCGCTGCCGCTCGTTCCAGACAAATGGCTGCGTCTTGGACTTGTTCCACATGATGTTGAGGCGGCTGTACATGGTGCATGGGGCTTGGCACATCACAAATCGTGGCCGGCGGCACTCTATCATGCGGGTCACTTGCCTTTGAGTGCTCTCCATCAGAAGGTCAAAACCTGTTTTGATATCAATGCTGATCTTCCCTCGCAATTTGAACTTTGGGCACCGTGGAATGAGCCGGGGCGGCGCAAACAACTCTAGCACGTCATCTCGCAAAGTACCGTCCAAGTGTGCTGGAATACATGGCTCTGGCTGGGCTTCGGCATCTGTTGGGAGATCAGGGTCACCATCCGAGCCGTCTTCAAGGGCTGAAATGCAGCTGCAGCCTGAACTCCTTGGCGAGAGGAGCAGCTCAACATCACTTGCCGACATCGCCCCAGAGAAGGGTGCACAAAAACAAAGGCAACCTCTTCTTGTGCACGGGCACAAAGTGCGCAGCCATGATTTGGACAGCACATGCAGAGGAGTGAATCCACACATTTGCGTTCAGAAGTGTCAAGCAATGCACTTGACCATCGCCGGGGGTTCAGAAGTGTCAAGCAATGCACTTGACCATCGCCGGGGGTTCAAAAGTGTCAAGCAATGCACTTGACCATCGCCGGGGGTTCAGAAGTGTCAAGCAATGCGAATGACAATCGCCGGGGGCTCAACAGTTTCAAGCAATGCCCTTGACAAACAGACTTCGGCATGAAGTCAGACACCAAGGACATGACCCTGCACATGCATTGTGACCTTCAAAACACGTTCTGGGGGCTGCGCATGTTGTTTTTGAATGAATGAGGGGGCTGACAAGCATTGTGCTCTTCCGGTGGCCTGGCAATGGATCCGCTGGACCAGGGGCCAAGATGTTGGCCATAAGACTGTTGGAGTTAATGGGCCCGTCTTGAATCGTAGGGAGTGCATTGCTGTTGCTTCGAGCAGGGGTGCCCCCAACGTGGCCCAACATGCCTTGATGCTCATCCCCTAACATTGCCCCCAACATAGCCCAACATAGCCCAACATGCAGGGAATGCCTCTGCAGATCCAGCATGTGTGTGCCTCGTCCTACTTCGAATGTGGGCATTATGTGGTAATTGATCAGAGCGGAAATGATCTGCAACTCAGCCATCATGTTGAGCCCCGTTATCTATTGCTCTGGGTCCCGCTATTAAAAAATTTTGCTTTGAGGCGCCGGCCGAGTGCTACGTGGACCAGCTCGACTTCTACACGGAGCTCGGCAAGGCCGGGTGCATGCTCCTGGACAGCGGCGCGACGACCCAGGTGTGCGGCGTCGACGCCGCGGATGAGATCCAGGCCGCCGTCGCGGCCACCGAGCTGGGCCAGATCTACTTCGACCCGGCGAAGACCCGCGACTTCACCTTTGGCAATGGCACCGTGGACCGCTCAACGGGTACGGCCTACATCCCCATGCGCGTCAGATCGGCCGACGCCCACGTGCCCGTGAGCATCATGGACAAGCCCGCACCGCCGCTCATGGGGGTCGCCGTCCTGAATCACGCAAAGGCGATCGTGGACTTTGGCGACGCCCCGGGGGTGTGGTTTGAAGGCCTTGACGGACCGAAGAGCCCGTGCACGCGCCTAGCTTCAGGGCACCTGGCGCTCAAAGTGGTGCCGGACGCGCCAGCGCTCCCGGAATGACTCCTTGGCAACCCAGGCGCCTTTGATCGCAACGCTGGGAGAGTCAAAGAGCGATCATCCCCTCCAGACATCACGCGCACGGCATCCGCGCCACATACAGCCGCGGTCGCACGGCCTTCGAGGACGACCTCGCCTCAGCACACCTCGGCCACTACTACCTTGTCACCACCATTGCCAGCGGCACCTTCGCAGCACCCTACGCAGCACTTCGACATTGCAGCATCAGACCCCATCGAAGATCAGAGCAGCACCCAGCAGCCAGACGGACTGGACTCATGGTATGAGGACGCAGACCATCACGCAACTGCCGAGCATCCTCTCCGTAGCCAGTTCGACTCAGAGCAGGCTGGGGCTGCCCAGGGTTCCTTCCCCACTCGGCCCGCAAAAAGGCCGTGCACTTCGATGGTTGCTGCGGCATGCAGCCCATCCGAGCTCGCCGTGAGGCCGGAGGACCTCCTTCTGACCGAGGAGGGCCAGCTCATGATGACCGAGAAGACCCTCCGCGAGCTCGGCCTGCCGCAGAGCGTCCTGATACAGTTCACGTCGCAGTGCAAGGGCAAGAAGGTGCGCAAGGCAGAGGGCGACCCGGAGGACGACGCCGAGATGAGGCCGGTGCCAGAGGACATCCTGAAGGCGTACTTCCCGTCACTGCACGCGGTGCAGCGGCAGTACAACGCGATGAAGACTTCGGGCCAGAATCTCGCGCTGCCAGCTGCGGCACCGGCGCGCTAGAGTCCACCGGACTTCTCGGACGGCCTCCCGACCGCCCAAGGTCCGCCCACGGTGCACGGCAGCCCGCAGCCCAGCCAGAGCGTCCACGGGCTCGGGCAGCCAGCCAACCTCCCCAGGCTCGAGCCTCCAGAGGAGATCCTCGTGCCGCACCCGCAGGGCGCGACGCCGCAGCCGTCGCCCCCAGACAAGCACCTCCACGAGATGCTGCGGGCCCAGGCAGACATCATCACCCAGCTCCAGGCGCGGTTGGCCGCGCAGGAACCGAAGCCCCAACCGGCGCCAATGACGAAGAGCCAGGGGCCCACTCCGCCGCCGCCACCGCACCCGGCAGCAGGGCAGACGGGCGGGACGCACTGGCGCACACCGCGCACGGCGGTGCCGAAGATGCGGTGCAAGCAGCCGAAGGCCGAAGCCCCGCAGACGGGCGCCGTGCCCCGCAGGACGACCGTCCTCCCTCCACTCTCCCGGCTGACCCGGGCACAGATCGAGAACCTGGCCATGGAGTGGGGCGTGAGTCCGCACGGTCTCACCGTCGCCCAGATCCGCGACGTGCTGTACGAGCTGGACCGCGAGATGAGGGAGGGCCGACGGCCCATTCCGGAGGAAAAGGGCGTCAGACGACTTTGAGCCGGGGAGCCCTGGTGTCGTTGTTCCTCCGCGCCCAGAACCTCGTGCTCAGCCTGGAGGGAGCCTTCGCAACGCTCACCAAGCACGGCAGGCCCGACCTCGTGGAGCTCTGCTGCCCGCCGGACTCGACCCTTTCCAAGACGGTTGAGGAGCTCGGCGGCTGGGCGGTTCGCTTCGGCCTGCACACTGGCGCCGACCTTAGCAAGCGTCGCGGCTTTGACAAGGTCTACAACTTTGTCTCCGAGCACCAGCCGCGGCACCTCTGGGTCAGCGTTCCGTGCGGTCCGTGGAGCACGATACAGAACCTCAACAGGAACAACGCCCGGCAGATTGCTGCACTGCAGGGAAAACGCCGCCATGGACGGCGCATGCTACGCCACGCAGTCGCCATCGCCAAGCTACAGCTAGCTCTCGGAGGCGAGGTGCACTGGGAGCACCCGTGGAGCGCCCTCTCTTGGCGCGAGGGCGACGTGCAGCGCCTCTGCAGCCAGCTGCACATCACACGTCTCGATGGCTGCACCTTTGGCGCAAAGGACTCCACCACGGGCGAGCTCATCCTCAAGCCGTGGCGGATTGCTACCTCGTCCGCCGCCATGTGTCAGGCTCTCAGCCGACGTTGCTCGCATGGCTGCTCCCATCTGCCACTCGTGGGTGGCAGCCGCGTGGCCGCATCAGCCTTCTACCCCAAGCCGATGTGCCGGCGCATTGCGCAGGTGGCGCTGGCACGCTCAACCTGGACCGACGTGCGGAGCACTCTCAGCAGCCTGGAGGGCATGGCCTTTACTGCGAGCGTGAGTGGGCCACGCCGACCGCGCGACACCGGCATTCTCGAGACCGAGATCACGCAGGAGGAGAAGAACCGCCTCGAGGCGATCGTCCGCAAGGTGCACAACAACCTCGGCCACCCGCCTCGCGAGCGCTTCCTGCGCCTGCTGGCGCTCTCCGGGGCCAAGCAGAAGGTCATGAAGGTCGCACGAGCCTTCAACTGCCCCATATGCGACAAGCTGCACAGGCCGGGACCGCGTCGGCCCGCGGTGCTCACAGAGCTCCCGCCCAACGGCCACACGCTCGAGTCCGAT
>JAPIWU010188244.1:0-40275 GCA_037576205.1 Pyrocystis lunula | reverse complement strand
AGCTATGGCTATTAGGGTCCGGGCGTGCCTTGGTCAGCCACAAAATTCATCTTCTTTCTCCTATAAAACCATCTCAGGATAAAGTCTAAAATAGAATATTTTTTACCAATTGTAAGTAGTACTAAGCCTTACTTTTTGGTATTGTAATCGACTATTTTGGGTGAAGAACAATAATTTTAGTATTCTAAACAGGACAAAAATAACCTTCGACTCACAGTATAGTTAAGCCCCACTGTTCATGGTTACCTTGATCAGCCCTGTAGACCAATCGCCAAATATTCGTTTCTTGTTACCTTATAAATCCATAATCAAATGAAGCGTCCTTTTTATTCCTTCTTTGTTTTATCAATGCTATTCTTAGCATCTCATGTCGATGCTCAGGAAACTCGATACTTTCAGTTTCGAGCCCTCTGTGGTGGCAACAACTGGCAAGATACAGCCTTTGTTGCAGCGGCTTCCGATGTCGAATTAATCAATGCCGTGCTCAGTGAAATGGAACGCCCTTTAGAAGAGCGAAAATTCATTATTGGTGATATTGCTGCTGGAGACGGAGGGCATAATTTCAATGGTGATTTTCGATTTAATTGGCATTTCGTTCCAGATAAATGGCATCTGGCTGAGGTAGCCGTTGAAGTTTGTGATGGGTGTCCCTACACGAATGTGCATCAAAACCCAGATCTATGGTTGAATAATGTTGGCTTCTTTTGTCCCTGGAGTAGCAAACCCATCCGAGAGATCACTTTGACGAACGTGGATGAAAGGGAGCTAGCAGGGGGCGTCGAAATTCAGCTATTTCCCAACCCTAGCCGACACCAAACCTTCCTTCGACATAATTTAGATAGCCCCATTCACCTGGAGTTGATCAATATGGCCAATCAACAGCTCCGCTTTCTACCGCAAGTGTCAAACGCATGGATAGATGTAAGCCCGTATCCAGTTGGGGTGTATGTACTATTAATAAGATCTAAGGGGAATGTGTATACCCGCAAGTTGATCATTCAATGATAGCTGCCATCACCACCTTTTGGAGCCTAAAATGGCTGCCTGGCATGGGAAACAACCACCAGGAAGGTGGTCTAGATTCGTATTAATGTTTTGTATTTTGATTTCTGGATAAAATATAATATCTTTAAAGAGCGGCTGTTTAGAATTTAGTGGAGGTATCAAACTAGGCTTTACCGTTTTCATGTTACGATAGCTCGCCTTTCATACTGTGAAGCTCTGCAAGACGAGACAAGACATGATCCAGGGAATGTTCACCACCTATACCGCCAGCCTTTCTCCCTGGTTAATGTATTTGCCAAATAAATCAAATACAGAGCAAACAGTACGTGCGTAAATTATGGCAGCTGCCATGCCAATTATTGGCAACCAAAAAGCTGCACAGGCTCCCGCCCGGGAGCCTGTTTTTTTGCAGCAAATATAGGTTTTAGGCTACTAGCTTCTGCCTGAGTAAGGCTATTTCATAATGACTAACTTCTCTGTAGCCAATACTTTTCCCTGGTGGCGTATGATCACATAGTAAACGCCGGCTGATAGGTGATCTAAAGTAGATTCAACTACTTCACCTGCCCCTTCCAGCCATTCAAAACTAGCTGCCCGCTTACCAAAAGCACTGATGATGTCAAGCTGCAGGGGTAAGCCTTGATATAAGGATGGGATGGCCAGCGAGACTTGGCCTGGACTGGGATTGGGAAAGAGCTTGAAATTTGGAGTGCTTATAGTAGCCGCTTCCCTTGCGGAGGATGCTCGGAACACATCTGCTACTAGGGCTGAATTACCACCTGCTTCTTTGATCTCTAGTGCATCAATGGCGATATCTCCCCGGTGTCCATTTCCGGAAGTGCCTATTACGCGGATGCGTAACTGATTTGAAGAATAGGGGCTGAGGTCGATATTAGCAGCCAACCAGCTGTTGCCTTGTGCGCCCGAAACAGACCAGATGCTTTCTGTCCAGTTGATCCCTCCATCTGTACTGACTTGTACTTCTAATTTTCCAATATGATTGCCATACATATGGTAGAGGAAGGCAAATTCAGGTTGAGTCAAGGTGCTGATGTCCAGGCATTTTTTTGTGGTGAAAGCGGAGACCTTATAAGGGTTTCCGTTATTTCCAGAGGTTTCCATGTATCTGTAGTATGAACCTTCTCCCGCTGTGCTAGGGCCCGTATTGTTAGTCGGGGTTGAACCCGTTCTTCTCCGCCAATTTCGATCATCGTCTTGGTTTTGTTTGAAAATGCCAAATCCGTTGGACTCAAATCCAAAGAAATAGGGCCAGTTACTGTAGGTCCCATTGCAATTCAACGGATCGCTTATATAGGTGCTGGCGGTAGTGGTACAAGCTGCCGCGTCGGTAATCGTAACTTCATAATTTCCAGGACCCACATTGCTGAGATCTTCTGAGCTACTGTTGTCAGACCAGTTGTAGGCGTACGGTGGCGTCCCTCCCGAAATGCTTAGATCAATTTGTGCGTCGGCCATCCCGGCTTGTGAAGTGGTGGAGGCATTGATACTGGCGGACAATGGCGGGGTGGCATCTATTGTAAAAGTTTCTACTATGGTACAGTTTTGATTATCGGTAACCGTTACGTCATACGTGCCTGCCGCCAAGTTTTGCAAACTGTTAACGGCCGTTGCGCCGGTAGACCAAGAAACGGTCAAGCCGTTGGCCATCCCACTCATGACGAGGGTGGCCGTTCCGTTTGCTTGACCCGCGCAGCTTTCTGCGGTAGTGACTACCGTTGCTCCAAAACACAGGTCCTCTACTTTCACAGCATCTATGGCAATGTCACCCAGATCCCCAGTATTACCTACAATCACACCAATTCGAACGCGAACTCTGGGATAACCGCTAAGGAAACTCAGGTCAACCTGGGCCGTTTGCCAGTTATTACCCTGATTCCCACTGATATCGTATACAAAAGCGCTGCTGCCAGGTGCCCCCCATAAAGAGCCGCCATCCGTACTTATTTGCAGGATCAATTGTCCAGCATCGGCTCCGTTCATGTGGTACTGAAAATCCATCTGCGGTTGGCCTAATTGGCTGAAGTCATAGCAGGGGCTTTCGATAACGGTGACTCCTCCCAAATTTCCGGTTGCTTCGGCGTACACGTAGAAATTGCCATCTGCTGCCTGGGCAGGTCCAGTGCCAGCGGTCGGGGTGGGGCTATTAACCCGAAGCATATCGAAATGGGAAAGTTCATTGAATTGCCATCCTCCCCAGTCGTTTTCAAAGCTTTCCTCGTGTGGAAACTGATTAATAGGACTACTACAGGGAGCTGGGGTAGCACAGCTTAAATAAGAGCGATCGGTGCTGGCACTATAGTACATTCTCGCATGCTGCATGGGTGTGAAATGATCGCGACAGTTTCCAGCGGCATAAGACATGAAGTTGGTGGTATCTGGTTCGTAGTAGGCCAGGTTGGTATCGCGGTAAGTACCTACGTAGGAACAACCGCTCATAGCACCAGAACGATTCAAACGAGGATCTGCCGGCGTATCACAAATTTCATCACCAGTGGTGGCACAATTGGAGCCATCAACGAGTTCGGCTGTCATAGTGGCATTGTCGGGACCGTGCGTAGGGTAGAGCGATAAGTATTGACCGATCAGGTGCAGAATTACCGAGACCTGATTGTACCCCCAACAATCGCGACTAAACACAATGCGCTCGCCGTCACCAGGATATTTGGAATAGCCGCAGTAATAAGGGCCCGCCACGCCCTGGCTTAGGTTATTGACGAAGTACAGATTAAGTTTGCCACTTACATCATGCACATCCAATTGACTATCCTGGTTGAGATACAGATTATAGAGATTATCATCCGTAATGATGTTCAAATCTCCACATAGGAACAGTTGAATATTGGCTTCAATTAGTTCGGCATTAATTTGATTCATATAGAAGCCTAAAGTATAACTGTCCATGGCCTGGAAATTTTGACTATTGGCCAAGATGTGTACTTGCACTGGTATCCAAATAATAGGTGTATTGCTTTTTTGGAGGTGTAAATTGTTTCGAAGTTCACGGGTTTCAGTAAGTAGCTTTTGGGCTTCTTTACTAATGACAGTAGCCGAGAAATTTTGTCCATACAGCGAGTAGGTACTAAGGCCCAAACAAAAAAGCAGGGCTGTCATAAGGATGTTCTTTTTTATCATACTTATAGAATTTGATAGGATTATAAAGTCAGTTTGAGTCGGCGCTGATAGGGGAGTATGTTGGGGCGAAGTTATGGCCCTGCGGGCTTAATTTAGGAGAAGATCAACAACTGGGGCAGGGCATTTGATAAGTGCATAGCCTAAACCGACAAGTGTAGAAGCAAGGGGTAAGAACAAAAGCTCAAGCAGGGAGGACAACGAATCAATTAGCGCTTGGATTGACTCATCGTCTCTTTCTTCCATGAATAGGCAGGCTTACATTTGGGATATTATTTTACAGGGAAAGATCAGGTAACTATTTCCCACAAAAACCAAATGTTATGACACAGCAAAGTGTAAAGAATCGCCTAGGAACGCCGTATTTCAATGACAGTATTACGGAGATACAATGTGGCCTTCCAGAGGGTTTGATCATTTATAGCTATACCGGGCGAATTTGGCTAGGAGGTGGCCCAAACCCCATGGATCTGCTTTATATAGAAAGGGTTTCAGCAGATATTCAAGGGGTGCCGACTATACTTGCAGATGGAGATATTGATCTCAACTTAGTATCCATTGGACCTGCTGAAGAGTTGAGTAATGGTGCAGAAGGGGTTGTGGTAGCTGGCTACCTACGTGATCAATCATTTAGCGGTTACCTCGGTCTGATACCCATAGATGGTACCTATCAATATTTGGTCATGATCGCCAATGCTCAATTAGAGCAGGAAGCACGCCTCAAAACCATTTGCTTAGCTTTACAAAAAGAGCTGCAGCAATCAGGTTGATTGGTCAATGTTCGTGGCTGATCAGGCGGTAATCTTTAGTCACGGTGAAATGTTGAAAATGGAAGTAGTAGTCTTCCGTTTTTTCGCAACTCACCACCTGGCCGTCTGTGGTCAGATTGTCATATTGTACCCGAATCCTGAAATCGTACCAATAAGAAGACCTTAAACGAGATTCGTCGGTTTGTAGGATGAATCCCTTTTTACGCAGCTGTCCCAGGGACAGTTCTTCGCGCTTATTATTATTTTCGTCAATTAGGATAAAGCGAAGTTTCTGGACGGGTAGCGATAGGTTTTCAAAAAGCGGTGCTAGGTCGATAGCCATTTGGATTTGTTGTGGTGCGACCTCTTCCATGTGCACCAATTCTTTATCCTGTTGTTTGAGTAAAGCAAGGCGCTCTTTCAGGACGTAAGGATCGATGACTGCCGGTGGGTCAATGATCTTTTCCATGATGGCAGCGGGGATTCGTTTCCGGTACGACGGCATTACCGTTTTATTGTATTCCTGGATGAAGGCAAGGATCTTGTCTTGCTCCTCTTTTTCGTGTAGCAGATCCGAGATTTTGTAAAAAGTAATCTCATATTTTTCCAGTTGGCAGATAGAATAGCCATTGAACTGGAATTGCGGATGGGCAGTACTTTCGTAGAGGAAGTACTGCCCATCTTTTAGGTCCCTTTGACTATAAAATTCACCCAGACAGATGAATTCTTCCTTACTAAGTTTCGGAAGTTGAAACTCTCCTTTTATTAATTTTTCATCCAAGCCAATTCTCGCACCAAGGTTAGCGCAATGCCAGCTTGCAAACTGCGTATGGGCTTGCCATACAAGGAGTTGTAGAGCCAAAAGGCAGCATGACTTTTGTAAATTCATGGGCTTAAAGGTCAGAAAAAATAGCGGTACTGACAATTTTTGTGGGCAAAGCTATCCCAAATTCTCAGTGAACATGTAATTTTAGCAGTTATCAAAACAAATCATTACAGAATGAAAAAACAATTTTTAAACCTTGAACTTATTCAACGCTTCCTAGTAGCGATACTTATCGGGGCACTAGTTTTTCCCAGCTGTACTTCTACACAAAGTATATTTAACGGTCAGGACCTGACGGGTTGGAAGATACACGGAACGGAGAAATGGTATGTTGACAATGGAGAATTGATCTGTGAAAGCGGGCCAGATAAAGGGTATGGTTATTTGGCTACCACCAAATCTTATAAAAATATGGATTTGCGGCTTGAGTTTAAACAGGAAGCCAACGGAAATAGTGGCGTGTTTTTTAGGAGTTCCATCGACGGGACTAAGATCAGTGGTTGGCAGGCAGAAGTGGCCCCTCCTGGCAATAATTCTGGCGGGATTTACGAGTCCTATGGAAGAGGCTGGCTCATCAAGCCAGAAGCTGATTTGCAGCAGGTGGTGAAAATGGGCGAATGGAACAAGATGAGAGTTAAAGTAGTAGATGATGAAGTTACTACCTGGATCAACGGACAGCAAATAATTAATCTAAAAGATGAAAAGATTGGCCAGGCGAAAGGACAAGTGGCCTTGCAGATTCATGACGGTGGAGGTATCAAGGTCAGATGGCGCAACCTAAAAATAGAGGAACTCCCCTGATCCTAATTTAAACATGTGCTTATCGTTCAACTAAATGAGGAGAAAGTGGGTCAGGAACCTGCACTACCTGCTCAGCGTGTGGGTGGAAAATCTATCTGGCTAGCTAGACAGATAGATTTTCCACCGACCGAATGATATTCTTTGAAATGGCAATTTTTATATTAGGGCTTAGGAAAATAATAATCTACCAGCCTAGCTTGATCTTTTTCTTTTAGGCTGCGTTAAAAAGCCTCGTCAACGCGCTGCGTTGCCTACGTTTTTTGCCTAGCCTAAAAGAAAAATCCCTACGCTATTTGAGGTAGCTTATTAATTGCCTAACCCCTTAAGAACTTGTTTGTGCAACAAAGTCATTCTCGACTAGTGGTTCTAATAGGTATGAATTTCAATTTCAAGGGCTAAAAGGAGCCTTTGGTCCATAAATATCAGTCAAACGCTAGGAAGCACTTAACTTTTTTTTAACTTTACGACAGCAAAAGAACTCTTCCAAACGTTAGTTACATAGCATTTCAGCGCAATCTTGAAAAAAACTCTTCTACAGTTTCAACAACTTTTTCCATTGGCAATCCACAGGACCATGGATATTTGATATTGCCAATAATCAGCTAATAAAACGATACATAGGGTAACTCCATTCTCTCGGACACCATCCCGATTTCCAAGATAGATTGTTGATCTAACAATGCATTGGGGAGCCGGGCCGGAACCCAGGGTAGTGTAGCAACGCAAGTTTTACTACTACCGAATTCCAAGATTTGAGAGAAGCATCATTGTCTGACAATGGATGGGGGAGGTATGCCTTCATCACTGGCAAGTTATGGTATCGTTTTAGCTACGTTATTCACTCCTTTTACCCAGCATTCATAGGATTAGTTGAAAAGAAAAACTCACCAAAAAACCTTCCAATCGATAAGTGGAAGGACTGTTTTGTCATGCTTTAAACAAATGATACGGTCTGGCTAAGTTTGGCTAGACCCGGGTGACCAAATTATTTCTTTACTTAAATCTAGTTTTATGAAAAGAGTCTCAATTCTTGGGATTTTGATGCTAACGATGGTGAGTTGGAGCTTTGCCCAGCGCACGATCACGGGGACCGTCTCCGATGCCACCGGAGAGCCCTTGATTGGAGCCAGCATCCTCGTTAAAGGAACGACTTCGGGTACGATCACCGATATCGATGGTACCTATCAGCTTTCCGTACCAGAGGGAGCTGAAGTTTTAGTTTTTAGCTATACGGGATTTACTCCTCAGGAGATTAGCATTGGTATTTCCAGTGTGATTGATGTGTCCTTACAGGAGGGGTTGGCTTTGAATGAAGTCATCGTCACGGCACAAGGTATCCAGAAAGAAAAAAGAGCCCTAGGCTATTCTGTTGGAACAGTAGATGGAGAGGACATCGCTCAGAAGTCAGAATCTGACGTAAGCCGACTCCTCAAGGGAAGAGTTGCCGGGGTAAACGTTACGTCTACTAGTGGAGTAAGTGGTTCTGGAACGAATGTCATTATTAGAGGATATTCCTCTTTGACAGGTAGTAACCAACCCTTATTCGTGGTGGATGGTGTTCCCTTTAACACTAATACCAATAAGGACAATCTTACCAATGACTTCTTGGAAGGTGGCCAAGCCACTTCTAGTCGCTTTCTCGACCTTGATCCTAACAACATTGCTAGTATCAGTGTATTGAAGGGACTTAGTGCTACTGTCACTTATGGAGAACAGGGACGCAACGGAGTTGTGCTGATCACCACCAAGAATGGTCAAGGTGGAGGTGTACGGGACAAAACAGCGGTGACCTTGAGCCAATCCTACTACTCAACTGAAATCGCATCATTGCCTGATTACCAGACCAATTATGGGGGGGGATTCCATCAAAATTTTGGTTTCTTCTTTAGTAACTGGGGCCCCAATTTTAATACCAGAGGGGGTCGCGGAGTAGATGCGAATGGTCAGGTCCAGCATCCGCTAGACCGCTTGACGGATCCAACGCTAAAAGCACAATTTCCAGAATTTGCCGGACAGCGATATGACTACCGCAATTTCAACAGCACGGAAAATTTCTTCGAAAAAGGCCATGTGCTGAATACCTCATTGAATATTCAGGGTGGAACAGACAAAGCGACCTTTAGTGGGTCCTTTGGTTACACGGAAGATCAAGGTTTTCTGCCTGGTAATAGTGTCGATAAGATCAACATCGGTGTTGGCGGTCGGATAGAGCTGGCCAACAACCTGACGTTGAACAGTACGATCAACTTTGTGAAGACTGACTTCCAAACTCCTCCCATTAGTTATGGTGATGGTAGTGGTATCTTCGCAGGGGGAGGACTTTCTGTGTTTTCTGACGTATTCTACGTGCCTCGGGGAATCGATTTAATTGGTCTTCCTTTTGAAGCACCTGCGGACAGCCGGCCCGTGTATTACCGCAGTGGTAATGATATTCTAAATCCTAGATGGACAGCCAAGTATGCGCGAAACTCAAGTTTGGTAAATCGCGTCTTTGGACAAACAGCCTTAAGTTACAAGCCCCTTAGTTGGTTGAACCTTACTTATCGGCTAGGCATTGATACTTACACCGAGCGACAAGAATATATTGTAAATCGGATCGGTTTGGCCAGCAACGACTATGCTGCCATCAATAATGGTATGTATCGTACTACTGATATTATCAATACCATCTGGGATCACAATGCTTTTGCTTCCGTGGATTTGGGAGAGATCTCTCCCGGATTGGATTTTTCCGTTACGGCTGGTTTCAATTATCGAGAGGATGATTTCGCCAGAGATGGGATTGAATCTACTAATCAGTTGGTTTTTGGTTTCATTGAGCACTCCAATTTTACCAATCAGTCCTCTGTCAATAGTCTATCTGGTTTGGATATCCAAAGTCGACAGTTGGAACGATTGGTGGCTGGCTATGCTTCCATAACTTTTGATTATAATAATTATTTATACTTAAACCTCTCCGGTAGAAGTGACTGGTCTTCGACGGTAGAGAAGGAGAACAATAACCTATTTTATCCTAGTGCCAGTTTGTCCTTTATTCCTACCGAAATATTGGGATCCAGTGACCTGCTGAACTACCTTAAATTGCGACTTGGCTATGGTACCTCTGCTGGTTTCCCAAGCCCCTACAGCACTAGAAGCACCCTTTCCTCCAATGCGCGTCAGTTCGTAGACCGGGCTGGAACGGTCGTTACTACCAACAGTAATGCTACTTATTTTGAAGATAACGGAGCAGCTGCCACTTTGGGGAATCCCAATTTGAAGCCAGAATTGCATACAGAGTATGAATTCGGAGTAGAAGCACAGTTGTTTAAGAACCGTCTAGGTATCGACTTGACTTTATATCAAAGAAATACCAAGGACTTAATTACCAATGCTCCACTTGATCCTGCTACAGGTTTTACTCGAACTACCATCAATATTGGCGAGATCCGAAATCGAGGCCTTGAATTGGGTTTGGATATCACTCCGATACAAACGAGCAACTGGAAATGGAATTTATATACCAATTTTTACGCCTACAACAGTATGGTTTTGGAATTGGGACAAGGCCTGGATGAGGTCAGTATCGCAGGCTTTTCCAACCAGGGAAATTTTGCTATTGAAGGAGAAGTATATGGTATTATGAAGGGATCGGCGATCCTTCGGGATGAGCAAGGTCGTGCAGTCATTGACAACGATGGCTACTATACCATTGATGATGAAGTACAAGTGATTGGTAATCCACACCCAGACTTTACAACTTCGGTAACCAGTACGCTAAATTACAAAGGGTTCTCCTTATCTGCTCAGTTGGAGTATCGTCACGGAGGAGACATTTTCTCTGGAACAGCAGAAGCTTTGTTAGCAAGAGGACTATCACAAGACACCGATTTTGATCGTACCCAAGCATTTGTCCTGGATGGTGTAATGGCCGACGGAACGCCAAATACCACCATGATCACAGCAACCAACCTTTACTTTGATAATTTCGGATTTGGTCCAGATGAAACGAGTGTTTTTGACGCTACGACGATTCGTATCCGGGATGTGACCCTTTCTTATTCCCTACCGAAGAGTTTGATTCAAAACACTCCCTTTGGTGAAGTATCCATCTCATTGAGTGGACAAAACCTATGGTATGACGCCATCAACCTTCCCGAGCACACTAATGTAGATACAGATGCTTTGGGCTTTGGTGCAGATGGCAATGGCTTGGGTTTTGAATTTTTGAATGGACCTAGTGTTCGTCGCTACGGTGCAAGTTTGAGACTGCGATTTTAGAATGATAGCAGCCTTTTGCACTGATCACAGACAAGAGTCTGAGGTCGACGAAATCTCTTCCTAATTATAAAAGAAGCATAATGAAGAAAATCAGAAATATAATTTCATTGGTCTTGTGTTTATTCCTGGTCAATGCCTGTGACCTGGAATTGCAACAGGACCCCAATAATCTTTCTCCAGAATCTGCCAATACAGATTTTTTACTAAACAGTATCGAATGGGGATTGAACGAATTCTTTTTTGAGGTGGCTGATTACACCATGGAGGTCACTCGCTTGGTGGCGATGGAACCTCGCTCAGGTACCTATGAAACGGCCTATCAGCCACAGGATTTTGATGATATGTGGGAGCAAGCCTACGTCGGTATTCTTAGTGATGCCAAAACACTTATCAATTTAGCTGAGGAAAAAAGCCTGTTTATTCATGCGGGTATTGCCAGGACGATTGAGGCGTATACCTTGGTTACTTTGGTTGACTTTTTTGGTGATGTGCCCATGAGTGCGGCCCTTAATAGTGAGGATTTTACCCCTACAGTAGATGATGGTGCTTCGGTTTACGCGGCGGCGGAAGCTCTACTAGACCAGGCTATTGTTAACTTTGGAAAAGAATCTCTAGGTGGGCCTGCCAATGACCTGTTTTATGGCGGAGACGCTGGGAAATGGATCAATTTAGCGAATTCGCTAAAGCTGAAGTTGGCCTTGACCACTCGTTTGCAGAACCCTGCGGATGCTAAATCCAAGATCGATGCCCTCATCAATAGTAGCAAGATCATTGCTGATGCTACGGGGGATTGGGAATTCCCATTTTCTACCAATACGACTACGGTCCCCGATAGTAGACATCCTTATTTCAGTGACAACTACGGCGGTGCGGCGGATTACATGTCCAACTACTTTATGGATTTGTTATTGCGTGATAAGACCAATGCGGATCCAAGGACTAGATATTACTTCTATCGACAAACCTTGAACATCTCCACCGATGTCAACGAATTGCCTTGTATTGTAGAAACAAAGCCCAGTCACTATGGACCCAATATGGTTTTCTGCAATGCAGGGGATGGATACTGGGGCCGAGACAATGGAGATCAAGATGGCATTCCGCCCGACAATCAGTTAAGAACCGTTTTTGGGTTGTATCCAGTAGGAGGAAAATTTGATGCAGACGATGGAACCTTAGCCACTTTCAGTGATGGCTTGCAAGGTGCGGGAATTCACCCCTTAATGCAGTCTAGCTGGGTCAAATTTATGATGGCGGAAGCTGCCCTGGTGTTGGGTACCACAGGTGATCCTGCCGTACTGTTGCAGGAAGCAGTTGAGGAGGCTTTGGACAAGGTGATCAACTTTGGCCCAGGGGTTGTAGATGCAACTTTGGCAGCTACGGAAGAAGACCTGGCAGCTTACGTAACGGAAGTTATGGATAGGTATAATGCAGCCACTACTGACGATGAGCGTTTAAATGTGATCGTGAAAGAATATTACATTTCCTTGTATGGTAATGGAATTGAAGCTTATAACGCTTACCGTCGAACCGGGAAGCCTGATGGCATGCAATTGCACCTTTCGGGGCAACCCGGTTCTTTCATTCGGACTTTTGCTTATCCCAATAATAGTATTAACCGAAATGCCAATATCAGTTCAAAAGGAACCGTAGCTGTTCCAGTATTCTGGGATACCAACCCACCTGATTTTGTGAAATAAGAAGAGTAGTGAAAATTTAGATTCGGTTTTGTAATTATTTATTGAATAAGGAAATTAAACATGAAAATCATACATTCTTTTTTAGCGATAATGGCCTTGTCCTTGGTTTTTGTCTCTTGCGAAAGTGATTATGTTCCTCCGCACGAGTCCGTTCCCAAGGGAGGCTTCGTAAGATTTGATGCTGAAGTAGAAAGCATCAATTTTGTAATGGATCTTACCAAGGAATCCAACCCTGTTTTTAGTGCGCCCATCATAGCACCATCTGACAATGTCATGGCTTATGACTTGAGTTTCAATTTGGTAAGTACTGCTGGTACAGCAGGGCCATTCAATATAGCAAACATCACCAGTTTGCCGACCACTTTGTCCTTCGATGCAGAGACAGTTGCCAAAGCAGCTGGAATTGATCTGGCAGATTTGAAAGGCCGATTGGATTTTAATGCTCAAGTGACCCGAGAAGACGGTACCATCTTTACTTTCAACGATTTTACCGGAGACTTGAATAATCCTGGGCAACGTCAGGCCATGCAGTTCAGTGTGTCTTTGGTTTGTCCTTCAGACCTGGCCGGTACCCTGGATTATGTACAGACCAACATGGTAGCCAATGGCACTCCTTGTGGTCAATCCTCGATTTCCGGCACAGTTACTTGGACGGAAACTGGCCCTGGATTGTACGCCACAGATGATGCCTCTTTTGGGCAATTTGGCGATTGCTATGGTGATACACCGGCAGCGGGTTTAAGCATCAATGATTCCTGCGATTTGATCTCTGTGGTAGGTTCAGATCAATATGGAGATGCCTACAACTACAATATCATCTCCATAGAAGGCCCTACTCTTACTTTGGAATGGACTAACACTTTCCAAGATGGAGGAACCGTGGTCCTAACCCGACAGGACGGAAAAGACTGGCCACAATTAGGAAGTTAGGAAACACCCGCTGCTTTCCTAATCGAAAATAAACAGGGGAGCTCCCGTATGGCAGCTACCCCTGAAAGAACGTTTTATTAGCATTTGGTTAGGAAGAAAACCTAACGTTCACTGGTGCTTGATCCATGGTCAGGCACCAGCTTTTCTCTTGTCGTGAAATTGTGGCTGCTAAGCTAGACGAATGGACAAGCCTCCTCCTTTCTAACCATTCCTTAAATCCAACTCTTATGAAAAATACCATAGGAATTCTATTGTTTGCTTTAGCACTGACTGCTTGCGGTAGTAGCCAGTACGCCAATAAAGGTGGTCGAAGTATTGACTATTCAACGATGTCAACTCTAGCTGATGCCCTGCGTGTGCAAAGTGGGGTGCAGGTGGTGGGTTCGGCTCACAATATCAAGGTAGCTATTCGTGGAGTCAATACTTCTAAATCAAGCGTGTCAGAAACCTTTAGTGCAAGCCCTACCAGTAGCGGACCAGTTCAACGAAAAACGACAGTTTTGGATGATGTCGAACCCTTGTTCTTAGTAGATGGTACCATCGTGGGCAATTCTTATAATCAAGTTAATCGAGTGGTCAATGTACAAGACATTGTAGCTATCAAGGTGCTGAAAAGTTATTCAGAGACCAATTCATTCGGTGAGCAAGGTAAAAATGGTGTGATAAAGATTACCACACGTCAAGGACAGAGTGTGCAGGCTAAGGGGTTAGGCAATTAATAAGCTACCTCATTTTGCTGTTCCAGACTTCTGTCAGTTAATCATAGTGATCCCGAATTTCAGCTTCTGCTGAAATTCGGGATCATTATTTGGCCTACATGGCTAATTGGGAAATACAGCAATGCAGGTGACCAATTTAATGCCAAAGAAGGAGATTCTTCCTTTCATTATTTCAGTCTTAATACTTATCCTTGTGTATTCCTTCAAAACAACATACATATGAAAATTCCATCTATTGTCTTCCTGCTTACCTCCTTCCTGTTTTTCGGGTTGTTTGGTCCCCCTTCTTTAGCCGCGCAACAGCAAGATCAGGTCTTTGTTTATGGCGATGCTTTGCCAGATGCACCAGCACTTGCCGCTAGGGGTGACTACGACGTTGGTGTGCGGACGATGGACTTCATAAACAAGGGACAAGTTGACATACTCAACTCAAAAGAAGGCAAGGAAGCCCTTTATGATCGCTCTTTAACGGTAGAAGTTTGGTATCCTGCGATGATCGACGAGAAGGTTGAGCCATTGATTTCATACGATGAAGTCATGGGGACTGCCGGTAATCCCAAGAGGCCCTTAATTCCTTTTAAGTTTTATGGTAGATCCACCAGGGATGCTCAGCCCGTAACTACCGACGGTGCATTCCCGTTAATAGTCGTTTCTCATGGTTATGTGGGATCGAGGTATTTGATGACCTACCTGACGGAGAATCTAGCCTCTAAGGGGTATATCGTAGTGGCCATTGATCACGCCGAATCTACCTTTAGGGATGCCGCAGGATTTCCGAGCACTTTGCTGAATCGCGCTAAGGATATATTATTTGTGGTAGATGAAGCGGCCAAATTGGGTACTAAAAAGAATCAATTTCTATCCAATCTGGTCGATGCCGAAAATACGGCGATCATTGGTTACTCTATGGGGGGATTTGGTGCTTTAAATGCAGCAGGTGCTGCTTATAGTGAGCGAGCTATTAAGTTCTTTGCTGGGATGACAGGAGGGAGTAAGGCATTAGAGACGCGTGGATTGCAGAGTGAAGCCTTCCAACAGTCTCTTGATGCCAGGATCAAGGCTGTGGTTGCATTCGCCCCTTGGGGTATGGTGCAGGGAGTCTGGGATACGACTACCCTAAAAGAATTGGAAGTTCCAACCTTCTTCATAGCGGGAAGCCAAGATGATATCTCGGGTTATGAAAAAGGCATCAAAGCCATTTATGAGGGGGCCATCAATGCTGATCGCTACTTATTGACGTATAGGAACGCTAGGCACAATGTTGCCCCTAATCCACCACCAGCCGCAGCATTGGCACCAGGTCTTAATATTGATGAATATTACCGTTATGCAGAGCCATCTTGGGATGAGCGCCGCATCAATAACATCAATCAACATTTTATCACAGCCTTCCTGGGAGCACATCTAAAGCAACAAGATCACAGCAAATTCTTAGACATTAAGGAAGACTCCAATGAGGAAACCTGGCCAGGGTTTTTGCCCCGTTCGTCTACCGGCATGGAATTATTGCATGCGGTACCGAAGCAATAAGCCAGATCGCGTTTTGTTGATCATCGGTTCAAATGAATGCCGAGAAGATTCATCAAAATTGCCAGCCATAGGATAGGCGTCCTCTAGTTTCTACAAAAGAAGGAGGCAAGCTACTATTTGTATTTGATCGAATGATCAAGCTTACCTGCATCCTCAATCGCTGCTTTTTATTCCATTTAATGCCTAATCCTTGTTGCCAATTAAATACCTGGCTATTCGGAAAGCCTATTGCTTTTTGGTAATGGTAGGAGCAGGTATTTGTCCATTTGATTTTGTTCTTTTGGAATGGAATCACCACAGTAACACTAGGAGTGATCCCGGTATGCTGGATCTGATTGCTTTCATAACTATTAACTAGCAGACTACTACTTAAAGTAATCGGTTGGGCTCCCATTTGTTGTAAATAGGAAAGTTGTCCAAGGTAGTACCTGTTTTGTTGATCATCTTGTACCTCATCGTTTTGTATACTATTGGCTCGCTGCACGCTAAACTGGGCCTGAAGGGAAGAATGCCCCTCTTTATCTATTCTATAATTCCCAGAGAGGTTTAATTGCTGGTTTACAAGCACTAACTTTATGGAATCCAAAACCTGTAAAGGATCATTGGAGAACCTAAGCCGATTGGTCGCACTGAAATTGGAGTAATGCAAGTTCAAATTGAGAGCATTAGATGCCATAAAAGAGGTATTGATCGTACCGATCCAGCGACGTTGGCTATTGGATTCAAAACCCGAAAGGTTATTGCGTTGGATGCCTAAGTGAGCTGAAATTTTCACTTTCTTTTGGAATGCTGAAAAAGCACTACTTGTCGTTACGTTTTCGATATCGTCATTAAAAAATAGGGTGCCCAACGAGCGATATCCTTGATCTACTCGCTCATGGTGAAATTCAATGTGCCCAAAGTTTGTTTTAAGGCCGATGCTGGTCTTTAAAGCTTTATGTGAGGCCGTACTATTCCTAAATGTCATTAGCCCCAACGCTAGCCAGTGTCCAGGTGAAGTGGTCCTTATTGGGCTGAAGGTATTTCTGCTGAGAAAACTCATAGCATAATCAATCTGTAGATAAATAATAGGGCTGATTTGCTTGCGACCTGCTATACCGACTACCAGGTTTTCCATAGGATTTCTTGGCAAAGAATCTTGATCTTCGATCTTCGATTTGTCTACTACTTTTAAAAGGGAGAGGAACGCCTTGTCTTTACCGGTATCTATTCCAGCTTGGACACCCCAGGCTTGCCTTGCCAATGGCCGTTCTGTGGCCCGCAGTTGCCCCAGCTCGCGAAAATCTGTTTGTTGTAATCTGCCTCGCATTGCCTTAAACCGCCAAATTCCCGGCCTTAATTCAATACCTATACCCGAAAAACTGTGCCCAGCGAAGATGTAGGGAGAGAAATTCAAGTTGCTATTCCCCAGGTGAAGTTTTGCCCATTTATAAGAAGGGCTCAGGCCCACGAATGTATAGGCGGGCAATTGATAGTTGAATACGGTGCTTCGTGAAGACGTCAGAAGATTCAGAGGGATATGGATGCCATATAGATTGAAGTTGAGTTGACCATTCAAGCGCCAGGCAAAGGGATCTACTCGGCGTATGGCCAAGTTGCTATAGTTAGCCAATAAGGTGGCATTGATGGAACCCTTCATTTGTAGAGCTGGGCCTGCTAGTTTTTCCTTGATCTGCTGATAAGTAGCTTCAACATCTTGGGCGGACAATAAAGTTGGCCAAAGGAGGTAAAAGGCTAAAGTGTATAGTTTTAGAGTGCGCATAACAGGGAGTTTATTGCTGGATGACAAAATTGAGGGCACGATAATCAAACTGAGTTTGCAGAATCGCGATGTAGTTACCTGGTGGGGCGTTAGGGAGCTGGAAGTTTTCGCGATAACTAGACCAGCCATGCAGGTCTCTGGCTGCTATGAGGAGTCCCGAATCATTGTAGATTCTCATTTGTCCAGCTTGTATTTCGGTGAATTCAGCCAATAGCTCAAAGTTTCCGTTATTCGGGTTAGGGAATAGACTAAAAGCTAGAATTGATCCTCCTGTGGCAGGTTGAAAATGGCTGGGAATACTATCTGGGTCAGAGTAGATGGTGATCCATTTTTCTACATATTGTAGGCAGTCACCCAATTGGGCTTCCATCCCAATGGCAAAAGTGCCTTCTTCCTGGAACAGCCATTCTGTTTGATTGAGATGAGTTGATAGTTGATTTACCTGGTCTTGATCTGCGATCCAGTGAACTTGCTCTGGGATAGGCCACGATACTTCCACGGCGAATACCGAAGTGTTAATCAGTCCTGTAGTCGGCAGGAGGAAATTGGCATTGAAGTGGTCATTCCCTTGAATGACAAGAAAAGAATCAGTGACGGTACAGCCGTCTAACGTCTGTGCTAGGAGCGAATACTGTCCTTCTTCGCTAATCTCCACGGCATGACCTTCAGCCAGAAAACCATTGGTTCCGGTCCATTTGTATGGCAGGCTTTCGTCCTCCAATGCTAACTCAAGTACTTCTCCCTTACACAAGTAAAAGGTATCCTGCAAGAGACTATCCGATAAAATAGAGGCCCCGTAGGCTTCGAGATCTATACGCAAAGAGTCCTGGCAACCTTTACTATCGCTAATTGTGACAGTGTAAGCTCCCGGAGGAAGATGATCTATTTCGGATAGATCATTTCCATTGGACCAATGATATTCATAAGGGGAACTACCTTGCATGACGTATATTCCAATTACACCACTGCTATCGGAATGGCAAAAATCGTGATCGACCGCTAAGACATCTGCTATCAAGGAATCGCTCGCCAATATCTGCACCTGGTCTACCAGATAAGCGCAGCTGGAATCAGCTTGACTGATGTGTAAGTCGTAAACACCGGCATGAAGATTGGCATAACTAGTTTGCGGCTGCCAGCTTTGTCCGCCGTTTATACTAAACAAGTAAGTTTCGGTTGTATCAACCATTTGGAATTTTATTCGGCCATTCGGTCCTTGACAAGCCACGCCTGGATCTACTATGATGGAGTCGAGCTGAGGGATCGAATGGGAAAAGACAGGAATTTCCTCCGTCAGCACACAATTAGTCTGGATATCTCTGATCAACAAGGAATAATTGCCATTACTCAGCCCTTGAAACAATCCTTGGTTTTGCCAGCCCAGGCCATTATCTATGCTATACAGGAGTAGGGGCGAGCCATTAGAGATCTGAATACTACCATCTGAGGACTCACAGCTACTGGGGGGAGTTACCTCCCATGGCAAGGATATTGGTCCTGGCGTAAATTCTAGATCAACAATGACCAGACTGTCACAGCTTAGTACTCCCTGGTGCATAAAGGTATACCTACCAGGGTCAAGGAGGGTTTGATTTTCATATTGGAAAGATTCCCCCTCGCACAATCGAATGGAAAAATAAGTTGTATCTATTTGATTTACTTGTAGATTTAAATTGATGATAGAATCACATCCATGCGCAGATTGAAGAGTTGCCACAAAAGTTCCTGGACTTGTAAAGCTTTCTTGGCCTAATTGATAAACCTCACCTTGACATATCGTAGCGGTGATGTCCGTAGTGGGGATTTCATGGCCTACTACTCTTAGGTTTACCAGGCTGTCACAAGCAGTTTCATGCTGAATGTGGATCTGATAGTTGCCGGCCTGTGTGATTAGAGAATCTCCAATTTGAATGGATTCCCCTGGGCAAAGACTTTGCTCCCAGTTTACCTCTGTCATGGGAGACGTGGTGCTATCACTGAATACGATTACTTCGTGGTAGGAAACAGGGCATGCCCCGGAAGCATAGCGGATCATCACTTGATATTCACCTGGAGGTAGCTGGTTAAATAGACTATCATTTTGCCAGCTGACACCTGCATCTATACTGTATTGAAAAGATTGTGTGGATGGGACTGTTGAGACCTGAATCATCCCATCCGCGGAACAGCCAGAAGGTGCCACAACATTTACATTGGCAATGCTTGGCAGTGAAATTTGTTGAATTTGAATAGGGAACGGATGTTCGTACTCACAGCTATTGGTCAGATCTCTCATCCTTACCAGGTAATTGCCAGCCGTTAAGCCGTCAAAGGTAGGGGAAGGCTGGTAGGTCAGCCCGCGATCAATGCTATATTCGTAGCTGCCTTGCATTGGCGGATGGATCGTGATCATTCCGTCTTCACCTTGGCAATCTGTTATGGCTTGCGTCTGGATCTGTAGACTATCAGCAGAGCTCACGAAAGATAAGTTGATGGGATATAGATGGATCAATTCACAAGTTTCATCGGCTAATCTTACCCTGACTTCATAGAGCCCTCCTCCTAGCTCATTGAAAAATGAACTTTCCTGCCAAGTATTCCCTCCATCAATGCTATAGGCCTCAACTGCAGCAGTAGTAGTGACATAGTTAATCAGCATGCTGCCATCTTCCGCTCCGCAATAAGAGGGAAGCTGCTCTTCGATCATAAGGTTATGATAGTCAGGTGGATCGGGAATGACAATTAGCGGATGGTAAACACTTATACAACCCAGCTCCTTGTGTCGTACTTTTACTTGATAAGTTCCGCTACTAAGTCCTGCGTATGAGCTACTATCTTGCCAGCTTTCACCATTATTGATACTGAATTCGAAGAGCGCTTCTTCTTCCAAAATCATGATTTGCAAAGTCGCGTCAGCGTTTCCACAGCTTGATGGAAGACTAGCGTCTACTTGCCAGATAGTGGCGGCATTTTGAGCCGATAGACGAACGGGAATTTCATACTCGGTTTGACAAAGAGAATCTGGACTACTGATGCTTACAAAATAGGTGCCTGGGCCTAGGCTATCAAATTGATAGTTATTTTGCCAATGTAAACCGCCATCAATACTGTAAAGAAGATTGGAGTCCGCTGGATTAATGAAAATTCCTCCGTCTTCGACCGAACAATCACTGGGCAGAATGATTCCTACATGGCCTATTTGCGGAGTAATTCCTCCCTCGATCTCGAAGGTGCCTAGAGGACCTTGGCAAGTATTAAAAGTATCTCGAGCCAAAATAGCATATGAACCAGGGCTAAGACCATTAAACTGTGGCGATACTTGCCAAGTATTTCCATTGTCGATGGAGAATTCTAGTTGTGCTGAATTTTCAGCTAGAATTGTAATGCGACCACCATTGGTTTCACATTCAGCTGGTTGATCCACCAGGATGTCGGTGATCTGTGGGGCTTGAGGGGCGATGATACTAGCACTTTCGCTGGCATCTACCTGACAACTGCCATTAGCATATCTAATACTTATAGCATATTCACCAGAACCTAAATTATTGAAGGTCGAATCGTTAGCCCAACTTAGGCCACCATCGATGGAATATTGCAAATCCTGCCCACTATCAGCTAATATAGCTATCTGTGCATCGTTGATTTCGCATCCAGCTGGTTGATCCACCAGGATGTCGGTGATTTGCGGGGCTTCAGGGGCGATGATACGGGTGCTTTCGCTGGCATCTACCTGACAGCTGCCATTAGCATATCTGATACTTATAGCATATTCCCCAGAACCTAAATTGTTGAAGGTCGCATCGTTAGCCCAACTCAGGCCACCATCGATGGAATATTGGAGATCCTGCGCACTATCAGTCAAAATGGAGATCTGTGCATCATTAATTTCGCATCCAGCTGGTTGATCCACCAATATGTCGGAGATCTGTGGGGCTTCAGGGGCGATGATACGGGTGCTTTCGCTGGCATCTACCTGACAGCTGCCATTTGCATGTCTGATACTTATAGCATATTCACCAGAACCTAAGTTGTTAAAGGTTGAATCTGTATGCCAACTTTGTCCTCCATCAATGGAATACAACAAATCGTTATCGCCACCATCAGCTGAGATTTGGATCACAGCTCCCGTATCGCTACAATCGATGGTGGAGCTTGTGTTAACAGCTAGAATTTCGGGTGGGCTTGGGGCTATGATTTCAATGGTTTCAACATTATTTACCGCGCAGCTTCCATCGATATATTGCAAACTAATAGCATATTGCCCCGCTGGTAGTTCTTCGAATTGTGCCGTAAGCTGCCAATTCTGCCCATTGTCAATGCTATATTGGATAACCTTGTCTCCAGTAGCCTCAATGGTGATTTGGCCATTAGATAATCCACAGTCTGATATGGGTTGGAATTGGACATCAATGATTTCAGGAGCGCTGGGAGGAATGATCGTTACGGCTTGTTCGGCCATGAAAGTACATCCTCCATCAGCGTTCTGAATCCCGATTTTGTATTGGCCTGGGGCAAGATTTGTGAAAGTAGCCTGATCTACCCAAGTTTCTCCATCATTTATTGAATACAATAATTCTCCTTGCCCTTCTGCTATTATTTCAATACTGCCATCAGTTGTACCGCAGGAGGAAGGCTGTCCAAGGACAATTTCCAAAAGTTGCGGTGCTGAAGGGGCTGAAATATTAATAGCCTGCCAGGCATCAACTTGACAAGTTCCATCATTATTTCGAATACTAACTTGGTATTGTCCTGGTGCTAAGGCACCAAACATTGGTGAGCTAGACCATGAGTTTCCTCCGTCGACGGAGTATTCCAAACCTTGAGTGGGGAAGCTTGCGATTTGAATGCTACCTGTTGGCGTTTCACAACTAGTAGAGGAGTTAGCCAAAATATCGATGATGCTCGGTGCCTCGGGGGCTGTGATCGTAACGGCTTGGGGTAAGGCTACTTCACAACTTCCATTGGCATATTTTATCCTAATCCTATATTGGCCGGGGGGGAGATCTTCGAATAAAGGGTTGTTTTTCCAACTAAGGCCATCATCTATAGAATATAGTAAAGATTGGCTGGAACCAAAGGCTTCTATTTCTAGTTTTCCATCCGATTCCCCACAGTCACTAGGATTATCGAGATAGACCTGCAGAATTTCGGGTGGAATAAGTGGATCTACAATAATTGCCTCTGCATATTTTACAGGGCATATGCCATTGTCATTACTCACAACAACTTGGTACACGCCAGGTGATAGGCCAGTAAAAACTGGATTAGCCGACCAATGGAGTCCATTGTTAATGGAGTAGGAGATCGGGCCGGACCCAGGCAAGGCATTTATTTCAATCTTGGCATCAAAAAGGCCGCAATCTGTGACTGGTTCTACCTCAACAGATAGAAGGCTAGGGGCAGCGGGAGCCAAGAGCTGGATATTGTCTGTATAAGCCACCTCACAGGTACCTTCTTGGTTACTTACTTTTATTAAGTAGTTCCCCGCAGGGAGCCCGTCGAAATGGGGGGAAGCCTGCCAGGATTGCCCACCGTCGATCGAAAATAGTTTATCCGTATCGCTGTCCTCCAGCTGAATGTAAATCGAGCCGTCGCTATCCTCACAGTTGGAAGGATTATCGTAAGCTACAGATTGGATAGTTGGCGGAATAGGGTCCTGTAATTCGATGCTGGTAGACTGAATAGATTCGCAAGTCCCATCCGCATTCCGAACACCAATTTGATAATTAGCTGCAGAGAGATCGGTGAAGGTAGCATCGGACTGCCAGCTATCTCCACCATCGATTGAAAACTGCAAGCCTGAGGTGCTTTCATCGTCTACGTAAATCTGAATCTGGCCATCTGGGCTACCGCAATCGCTTGGGGGGTCAATGTCAACTCCCTGAATAGTAGGTGCCGTGGGTTCAACTAGTCTTGTTGGGCCGTTTGCAAAAACTGGGCAGCTTTGATCTCTATTTCTAACCGCTATTTCATATACACCTGGGGCTAGATCGGAAAAGCGGTTATCAGCGAACCAGTTTTGGCCGTTATCGATGCTATACTCAAAATTGCCGATACCTCCTTGGGCTGCAATTTGTATCTCACCATCTTGCAGACCACAATCGCTAATATCCTGAGCATTGATAGAGATGATTTCTGGTGCCAGTGGATATTGGAGTTGGATATTTTGTGGGTTGATAATCTCACATTGTCCATTGCTTCTGCGAACTCCCACCTGATAACTACCAGGGCTTAGGTTAGTGAATAGAGGACTATTTTGCCAAGTATTCCCTCCGTCAATACTGAATTGAAAGTTATTAGCAGCTTGATCAATATTAACCTGGAGGCTTCCATCATTCAGGTCGCAATCTGATGGTTGGTTGGCATCGATAGAATTGATTTGAGCGGGCTCTGGCTCCTGGAGTTCTAAGGTTCCTTGATAATCGACTTGACAGGTGCCATCACTATTGCGAATACTGGGGGTGTAATTTCCTGCAGATAGTCCTGTGAATAAACCGTTGTCACTCCAACTGTCTCCGCCATTGATACTAAATTGGTAACTGCCAGAACCACCATTGGCATGGATGCTAATTTGACCACTGGCCGATCCACAATCACTGGGATCACTGCTATCAACGCTACTAAAGACAGGTGAAGAGGGTGCATTGAGCTGTACTTCCCCATAGAGCTGTTCACAGGTTTGATTTTGGTTTCTAATGCGTATGGTGTACACACCTGGAGGTAGATTGGTGAACGTGTGGTTGTTTTGCCAGGAATCTCCATTGTCAATAGAATATTCTACACTTCCTTCTCCACTACTTGCTATGATTTCTATTAAACCATTAACAGAACCGCATCCCGCTGGGGATTCAGTGATCACATTTAATACTTCTGGTGCTTCTGGGTAAGTGATTTCAATATCGGTTGAAGAAACAACCTCACAAGTTCCATCCGCATTGCTGAGCGCTATCTGATAGTTGCCAGGGCCTAAGTTACTGAAGGCATTTGTGCTTGTCCAGGTGTTTCCGCCATCAATGGAAAAGGAATAACTTCCAATGCCGATAGCTCCAGTAATCGTAATAGCTCCATCATCTATTCCGCAATCGGAGGGTTGATCGACGGCTATGTCAGCGATGGCTGGTTCGGGTGGATAGGCTAGCTCAATGGTTTGATTGTCGGCGACCAAGCAGGTGCCGTTGCTGTTTCTAACGGCTATTTGGTAATCTCCGGGTTGTAAATTGTTGAAGTTGCCATTGCTTTCCCAGGAGTTACCGCCATCGATGGAATATTGGAAGTTTCCGGTTCCATCGGCTGCCTGGATAGTAATTGCTCCATCATTGGTGTTGCAATCGGAGGGTTGGTCGAAATGTATGTCAGCGATGGTTGGCTCGGGTGGATAATCCAGGTCGGTGGGGTTATTTTTGAAGATAGGACAGGTACCATCGCTATTTCTAATACCTGTTAGATAGGATCCTGGCGAAAGGTTGCCCAAGTCATGTTGTTGTTGCCATGAATCTCCACCATCAAAGGTATATTCATATTCACCTATTCCATTGACTGCCGTAATGATAATACTGCCATCGTCTACGTTGCAATCGGAAGGCTGCTCAACCTCCAGGTCATCAAAGGTGGGTATGGGAGGTTCGAGCACTGCTACGTTTCCCGAGTATTCCTCGATACAGGTGCCATCGCTATTTCTAATGGCTAGTTTCCCATAAGTGGCTGCACCTAAACCGTTAAAAATTTGATCATTTTGCCAGGAGTTTCCATCGTTAATAGAGTATTGGAATGATCCAGTGCCGGCTCCACCAATAATTTCTATACTCCCATCTGCTACATTGCAATCTGAAGTACTGGTTGGGATTACATCCTCAAAAACGGGCCGGGGTGGATAATGTAAGGAGAAGTCTTCTTCGTAAAGTTTAAAACAGGTGCCATCCGTATTTCTCACGGCAGGTTGGTAGGTGCCAGGAGCCAGATCTCTAAAGGTACGGCTGGACTGCCAACTTTGCCCTCCATCAATCGAGTATTCGCTGACGCCATTCCCTTGTACGGATAAACGTACTTCTCCATCATCGGTATCGCAATCAGAGGGTTGTTGTATCTCTAGATCGGTGATGATATTATGTGGATGTTCGTTTATCGTTGTGGCTTCGGATTCATACACTTCACAATATCCGTTTGCATTCCGAATGCCTAGCTGATAGTTTCCAGGAGCTAGGTCCTCAAAAATGGCGTTAGAAGACCAGCTTTGGCCAGCATCGATAGTGAATTGGAAACTTCCTGTACCCCGATCTCCAGTAAGACTAATGGAGGCATCGGACAATCCGCAGTCTGATGGTCCTTGGATGTTGATACCGGTAATCCGTGGCTTTAATAATTCAGGTACATATATGTCTTCGGTCACTTCACAAGTCCCTCCCTGATTCTTCACGGCAATATCATAATTACCAGAAGGAAGACCTTCAAAAAGTGGCGTATTTTGCCAGCTGGCCCCATTATCGATTGAATAGTCAAATTCGCCGATCCCGTTCGTCACTTCGATTAGTAGTGAACCATCGTCAGCACCACATCCACTATCTGCGGTTTCCGTGACCTGAGTGATATCGGGGCGGTCCGGGTAGTCGATTAAAATGGTTGCAGGAGAAAAGGTTTCACAGCTGCCATCGGCATTCCTGACCCCAGGTGTCAGCGTGGCAGTGCCTAAACTGGTGAACTCAGGACTGCTTTGCCACACTATACCATTACGCGTATATTCTAGCGGACTTTGCCCTCCAGAAGCGGTAATACTTAGATAGCCATCGGTAATGCACCAATCAGAAGGATTTCCGTAATCAATGGATAAGATGCTAGGCTGATTAGGGTAGGTTAATTCTATGGTCGCTCCTGCGGAAGTAGGGCAGGTACCATCAGCGTTTTTGATATAAGGTTCAAAGGTTCCAGGTGCCAGGTCAGTGAATATTCCTGATCCCTCCTGCCAATTATTTCCTCCGTCAATAGAATAGTGCCATTGGGAAGAGGAAGGGTAAATTCTAATCTCTCCGTCGTCCACTTGGCAGTCGGAGGGTTGATCTACTTCTATTGAGTTGACTTCGGGAGAACTAGGAGTAGACAGTTCAATGATGACAGGGTTTGAGACGGTACATGTTCCGTCAGTTTTTCGTATTTGCACTTCATAGAAACCCGCTGATAAGCCGCTATAGTTATTTTGATTAGACCAATTATCCCCACCATCAATGGAATATTGGAGGGGGCTTCCCAGACCATTTGCTTGAATAGTTATTTGACCGTTGTTACTCCCGCAATCACTTGGATTTTGACTGGATACGTCCTCTATAATGGGAGCTTCCGGAGCCTCTAGTGTTAGTGTTGTGTATATCTCACAAGTGCCGTCTTGATTCCTTACTCCGACTAGATATTCATCAGCTGGTAAATCCATGAAAGTTGGAGAGATACTCCAATTATTTCCCCCGTCAATAGTATAGCTAAGCGGCCCCTGCCCGCCATCCGCTTCTATGTTTATTTCTCCATCACTTACACCACAGTCACTGGGATTTGTGTGGCCAATGTCTGATAGCTGGGGCGAAATAGGTCCTTGTACATTGGCCTCACCTAGATAAGTTTGGCAGCTTCCATCTGTATTTCTACCGTATAGGTCATAACTTCCTGTAGCTAAATTGTTAAAGTTAGAACTACTTTGCCAGGAGGTGGTAGAGAGCCTGTACTCGAATTGTCCAGTGCCGCCTGATAGAGTCATGGTAATAGACCCGTCATTGCTACCACAATCGGATGCTGGTTCGATATCCAGATTATCCAAAACAGGAGAAGGGGAGGCTTCCAAAGTAGAGCTCACCGAGTAGCTTCCACAGTAGGCTGTTTGTACTTCAATGGTATAAGCCCCTTCTGTGAGGTTAGTGAAGTGGGGACTACTTTGCCAATCCTGTCCATTATTTATACTATAGGAATATAGATTTGTCAGCGTACTGGTGTTACCGCTTACATCAGCAATAGACAGTTCTCCATCGTTTTCACCCGCACAGCTGACGGGTTCAATCCCTACGTCTAATTCAGGCGTTTTGTGCGTGATGATTTCTAATGAGGGTTTAAAAATATAATCGCAGGGTGAGCCAATCAACCTGGACCCCACTGATAGATATGCCGTAGTGCCAGCGGGATAGCAGTAGTCTGTGGGCATTTCAGTAGAGGTGTGGATCCAGTTTTCATTGTCGTAAGAAAATCGCCAAAGGTATTCATAAGTATCCGTCGCACTGCCGCTACCTATGGAAAGGCAATGTTCGGCAGCATTGTAATCGCAGAATACCCCTGCCTCAATAGGAGGGTGATCATCTCCTACATTTGGATAAACCTGATAGCGTACCTCATTAGAGTACAGAAAGTTGGTGCAATCTGGCCTGCGCGCCCCCCTGCGGAAGCTCACCGTCAGGCTGGTCAAAACCCCATTATCATTGAAGAATTGGATAAGGTCGGGGTGGCTTAAATTAAGGTTGTTGTTCTCTCCTTCGGAAATGGTAATATCCTTCCAATTATCATCACTCAACATATATTGCCATTGATAGCTAATCGGCCCCCCACTTCCTCCGGAAGCAGTCTGTGTTTCACCAATTGGGGCAGGTTGCCAGGCATCACAAAATTTGACGAGCGCTTCCGAGGGCAAGTTATGGTAGATCTTTCCCGGATCGGTTACATTATCACAGTTGCTAATATTGGCAAATGTGAGCTGGGTATAGCATAAGCTACAGATTAAAAGAGAGAGCGTCTTCATGTGTAAGTGTTTTTTAAACAACTGCTGTATATATCCCACTTGGGATAGCGCGTTTCAGGGTCTATTTTATTTGAATGGATCGGGTGGGACTGAGAGGTGATTGTCCACCATCCTTATGTTTAGCGATGACCTGGTATTGATATGTTTTCTGGTGCTGGACTTTTGTATCAAAGTACTGATAGGATCGAAACCTCGCTTGCTGGTAGGCATCTCCGGCGGACGCTTGATCTAGCCGAATAGTATGCAGTGTGCTCAAGGGACCGCCTTCCATTGATCTATAGATGACAAATTGCAATAAATTGGGATCTGAAGGATACATCCATTGTAATTGTATATTTGTTTGATCAGGAACAAATGAGACATGAAAACGCTCTATCAAAGATCGCTTTCCCTTATCCAGCTGACTAATAGTAATTGTTTTTGAAGAACTTTCTAATCCGCTGCTATCTACGGCCAATATCCGATAGTCATATTCTTGTTGAAAGCTCAGATTAGAATCTTTGTAGTGCGCATATTTTTCGCCAGCGAGCCAACTAAATATAATTGTCCAGTCCTCATCCTGGATTTTCTTTCTTTGTATTTGATGTTTCGCTACATCAGTACTTGAACTGGATTTCCATGACAGGAGAATTCCGTCTTCCTTTGGGAGGGCTTGTCGCATAACGGGCGGAATTGGAGGAATAAGGTCTGGTCTCCTGATTTCACAAAATGAAGACTTTTCTGAATAGTTTTCTCTGTAATCCAGTGCAATAACTTTGTAAAAAATAGATTTAGTGGTGGTACTCATGTCCACTTTGTGTGAGTAAAAAGTATCTTTTGTGAAATAAGAGGTAACTTGATTGTAATAACCTTCCGCTTGATTAGATCGAAATACCCGGTAACCCATTACATCATCTTCAGGATTTGGTGACCAGCTTAGTGAGATAGTGCCATCTTTGTCTACTGTACCTTGTAATCCCTTAGGTGGGGCAGGAGGGATGCTATCTTCCAGTTGACCAAGGCGAGAAAACGATGCATAGCTGTGTCCATAGATATCCTTGGCTCTCACTTTATAATATCCACTTGTGTAAGGAGAATTATCTATGAAATACCTATCGATGGCTTTCAGACGCTGGGAATTAATTTGTTGAAATGGTCCTTGTTTCTTTTGTGATCGATATATATCAAAACCCTCCAAATGCTGATTGAATTGCTTAGGAAAGTCCCACGTGATTTTCAGCGCTTGTTGCTCCATCTCTTCTATTCGTTGGATGCCTAGTGAGGCTTCCAGTCTTTTGGGCTTTCCAAAACCTGAAATCGTATCTGATGGTGGGCTGAGTTCTCCAAACACCGTTTTCCCCCGAATTCTGTAGACTACTCGCTGAAAGTTTTCCAATAGTGTATCGCGAAAAAAGGCGAGGAATTGATGCTGATCTGGTTGTATACTTGGAATAATCGGTAATTTATTGACGGCAACAAATTGTTGGCCGCCGTCTAAAGATTTCTCCATCCAATAACTGCTAAACAGGGGAGTGGCTGTAGCATCCCATTCTAAATGAACCTGCTTGTCTCCAAAGCTAGCCTGCAAACCGGTTGGAGCGCGCAAGGCTGTTGGAGGAATAGCCTTTACCACCAGGTTGGCTCCTTCTACTACAAAGGAACTAGGGGGCTGAGCGGGGTAAATGGTATACAGATACGTTTTTTGGCTTTCTGCATAATTGTCTATCAACGCAAGCCCCATTGCCGTGGCTACCTGCCAGTCTTGATCAGCAGCCAACAAGCCGAAGCCGAAACGTGTTTGCTCTGACTGGGATCTTTGATAGGTTTGCAGGATCGGATTCTCTGCTACCTCATTTACGGTCAGCCCCTCCCCATAAATGGCTGCTGCTCCCATCCCTGCTAGGTCACTAGTATCTATCATCTTCCCCCAGCTATCTGGCGGATGTGGCAAAACGGTCTCCCACTTTCTAGCTGAGGCCAATCGATCTTTGGGAGAAAGTGTATTCCCTTTTTCATCTTTGAGGGTGACGCGTTCCACCTGATAGCCTGTTTTATTAGCATATTCCCATAGTAAGGCGTGACTAGGTGCCCAACGTATTTTTATGCTTTTACCATCCATTTGAGCTACAGCATGGATAAACAGGGTATCCTGACCTAGCAATGGACATTGCCAGGCAAGGAATACCCAAGTTAACATGGTTGCTACAGTATTTTTTATCATGGTTTTGTCTTGATGATTTTATTGAGGATTATCTTTCTTTTCTAGCGTAATGGATAACTGGGAACCATGGGTGTCCATGCCAGGGAATCGGTAGGAGATTTTTACAGGATATACACCAAGATAGAGCGGCTCCAGATCATGTTGGTTGAAATCAATGAGGGGAAGCAAACTGGGGCATAGCTGCCCCAGCTGTTCCAGACTTAGGGGGACATGGTTTTCATTTGATGGATTATTGACAAAGTCATTAGTCAGTCCTCCGGCAAATACACCTGGGTTGTCGGTATCGAAATAGGATAAGCCCGCTGTAATGATGGCTTCTACATCAGCAGCTAACTGATCAAACTGTTGTTGTATGACATGAGGAGGAAGATAATTAAGGTAGATCTTACTGGGTTCATAAACCGGTAATAGAGTTGGGTCGTCAAAAATATCCTTATTGATCCAAGGGGCATCTACCTGCTGACCGAGATGCACAGCACTGACCAAATCGTTGGCATAGGGGTGATCCATCAACTGGATCTCTTGCGGGTTGACACAACCATTAACAGTATGTGGGAAATCTGTGTACATCTGTTGAATCGCCATTTGCTTATACCAGGCTTGGTCAAGATTGGCTTCTAATTGCAACAAACCCGGCGCATTCCCTATACCCAATTCTTCTGGCCCAAACGGTTCTTCCAGTATGACCTCAGCAATCGATCCTCCTCGACTTCCTAAGGGCAGCGTACTAAGATGAGCCAGCTTTGCGGCTAAAGAGGTATATCGACTGGTTCTAAAGCAAAGGCTATATAGTACTTGTTGCTCGGCGGTTTGCTCGTTGAGCTGTAACAATTCTAGTTGATAGATTTCATCCGTTTCCAGCGCCCCTTCGGGCCATTGAAAGCTGATTTCATAACCAGACGCATTGACATGTACATCTATTAGATCAGAAAAAAGCTCCTGGCTCTTGGTCAACCGAAGTACCTGTTGATAGCCTTCGGGAAGGTTCAATAGTAAGTCCGGTTGCGCTCGAGCCAGGAGAAAATACCCCTTTCCTAATTCGCTTTCTTCTGTATAAAAATTATATTGTCCGTCCAGCGGATAGCTGGCCACCATGTTGTGTGCTGGAATATGGTCTAGACCGGGCCCCGTGGTGAAATTCAAGGTATCTCGTTCCATCACCACTTGCCCTGCTTCTTCAATAGGGTACCAACCGCTACCTTGTTTTTCTTCGAAGAAAATACCGACTCTGAATTCTACGGCCGTTTCACCTGGTAGCATTTGATCTGGAATAAATTGTGCGGACAGGTGATCATTAGCCAGCTCAAATGTCCCTTCAATGCGTTGGCCATTTGCCAACAGGTAACTTTCTTCCTGGTCCAAGCGAATCCGATAATTTTCTTGTTCTCCATTAAGGTTGGTAAAACGATAGGGCTCCTCTATGGGGACCAAAAAATTTATGAAAGGCGTGACACTGACATCTACAGCATCAAGTCCTTGGTTCGGCTCCATACTTTCGATCACCTGCACAATGCCGGGATCAGAAGCCCCTACGATCTCGCACTCATTGCCGACCGTGATGTCAAAGGTCCAGTTGCCTTTGACCAAGCCATTTAGAATATTGTATTGGGCACCAATAGTACCTTTTGCCCAAAAAGGGTTAGGCAACTTGGCTTGTAGAATGGCCCCCGCCGCGATTTGAGCGATCTCAAATTTTCGCTGTTTGCCAAATAGCCTCACCTTGATACCTACGCCAGCTCCAATGCCAGCCCAGGCCTGTCCGGAGGCATACCATCCGTTGATCCCGATCGACCCACCATTGGCGCATTGGGCTGCCCCAAAGTCCTGGATAGCCACATCAAATCCGAGTGCCAGTGCAAAATGACCATAGAATATTAAGAAAGTTCGTTCTCCTGTATTGATGTCCAAGGCCGCGCCAAAGGCGAAGCCTCCTCCTTGGGATATGGCAGCAGGACGATCGCTGATGGTACTAGTATTTCTATCATACTGCATAATGCTAGCCATCAGTTCTGATTCAATGGGAGGGATACCAGGAATATCGTGGGTACCCATCATGAGATAGCATTGCAGTTTGACGAGATTTTCTGCAATTTTGGGAATACCGATGATAATCCCATTGCGTTTTCCCGGCGCTGGTTCCCCGGCTTTTAGGTGCCAGCCATTGTTCTTGGATAGATACAGGTTGGCCCAACCCATTTTATCATTAGCACCAGCCCCTCGGATCACTCCGGCCCCGGCATTCAGAAATACAGCCATACTCGCATCCAATTCCCACTCCTCGAAGTTGAGGTCCAAGGCCAGGTAGGCCGACATAGCCGCTACAGCAGGAGGTGGAAAGGCAGGGTTTTCTTCAAAAGCAGGAGGGTCAAAGGCAATATCTTGCATGAACTTAGCCGTGCCGTAGAAGCTAATTTGCGATAGCCCTCCATTAGAGTTGAACATAATCTCAAAATTGGCATTGGCATTGAATGCCTTTTCCTTCTTGGCAGCTAGTAGGACGGTCGCTTTGATGCCCAAGCCCGCAGATCGATCGGGATAATAGCGCAGACCACTTAGGCTGCTACCTAAAGGAGGGATAACCAGTGCTTGGCTCTCTGCTGCCGTTGCCAAGGCAACAGCTGTATCTTCCTCTCTCGACATACGGTGATAGGCTCCCCCTCCAAAGCTCTTTAATTTCACGGCCTCGGATAAGATTGGAATCCCTTCTCCCAGATTGACCAGTGCGTCGACGATGAAATAGTCGAAATCATCAACGGTACCAAATTGACCCATGGCTGTGATGCCCCAGGAGGCATCGGGCATACTAGCTAAACACGAAGTACTGTTGGATGAGGTTGGAGGTGCATCCCCACCGGGATCATTTACCCCTCGGAACCAGGCAGCAACCATACCTCTGAAACCTTGACCAAAAGTTGGATCGTCCTCATAAAAATGCAAGCCACCATTTAGTCCAAAACCGGGAGTTGATACATTGACAAAGACATCGTCTACGCGCATGCCTGTGTACCTCCACCGCTGTCGCTTTCCTTCCTCTACGAGTTCTCCCTGGAAAGCAAATCCGCCACAGGCTGTAATGCCCATATTGTTGGATGGAGATAGGCTGATCAAAGCCCCCAAACCCAATTCTACCGCCGTACCTTGTTCATTGGCTGGATAAAGGCCAATATCCTCCAGCGTCAGCGCAAATGCGCCAAAGCTTGGACTGGTGCTAGGGAAGGACCAATAACCTGGTGTGAAATATGGAGCCTGGTTGGACAACTGCACTCCCTGGAAGTGAATAGAATCTGCTCGTACACCAAGACGGGAAGTCTGTTGATTATCCATGGTCGCATAACCATGTAGATGCGCGGTGATCAGGAAGTTATTTTCTATATTGGCGATCTCAAGATAGCTACATGAATCAAAACCTACCTCTGCCTGCCAAATATCTACAGCTAGCCTTTCCTCAGGGGAGACAGCAAAGAAGTAGTTATTGTGCTGTTGTATGTGGGCATCATATCGCAGACAATCTGCTGCGGATACTTGCGGCCTATCTGATGCTCCTGTCGATTGGGCCAAGGGAAGGTGGATCAATCCGTTAAAAGCCACGGCTTCCACCTGATTGGCCATCACGCTGATACCAAAAGTATCGATGGAAAAAGCCCAGCCGCCTAGACTCCCATTTTCGAGCGAGAGGATAGGCGTGGCCATGGCCTGACCAGTCAATCCCATGTTGTCGATAATAACATCATTTCCTTGAATGAGGAAGCTTGAGTCAGCACCCGTCAGCTTCTGTGGAATCTCTACGCTGAATTCTTCAATGTAAAAGCCTTGCCAGCGCTCATCCGATAGGGGAGGATCATAGCCATTGAGTGGGAACTTTATCCCATTAGCGTTGCGCCAATCACTAAAATCAAATACGGCTCGATCCACCCTCCAGATAACATCTTCCATTTTGCTGATGACAAAGTCATCTAAATCAATTTCGAGCAAGATGTCTTCCCAATCGGATATTATAGTAGCTATTCGACCACTTACTTTGTTTTGACCCTCATCAACCACTGGCTTTAACCACGACCTGCTGAACTCTACCATTCCTTCCAGCCCTAAGGCCTCAAAACCATCACAGTCAATCTTTACAAAGGTACCGCCTGTGATGTCCCCATTACTATCTCGAAGACCACGAGAGAGTATCAGCACCGATTTATTGGATACAATCTCAATAGGAATATTACCTAGTAGAGAAAGGGTCGCACCAGGCAGAATGCCTCCCGCAGCCGAAAACTTGACTTGATCTGCCGAGAACAACAGAGGCATAGCCAAATTGGGCGCATCCAGCTCCAGGAAAACTTCTAATTGTGCATGAGTAGGGTGCAGTTCAATACTGGCTATCCCCATCGTATAAGACACATTTCCGATTTCTTGATGGAGCCCAATCGGCAGTTTTACCAGATCCTGCCCGGTAAGTTTGGTGAGATAATTCCCCGCCAATTTGACCTTGTCGATGACAGCCCTGGCTTTTTGGATCAATTGAATCTCATGATCGAGTAAACCACCTATACTTTCTCCGTTGGAGGAATTCGGGAGGCTGTCTAAGGTCAAATTGACAAAGGAAAAATAGTCCTGAACCCACTTTTGTGCTGCCATCCATTCTTCTTTAGAAAGTTGTATGGATTGGCTTTGTAAATGAGACCAATATTCGGGGATGACCGTGGGTTCAGGATAAACGCTTACTGAGGGAATAGGAGGAAGAAAGTTGTCCGTACTATCCCCTATAGCCAAGCTTTGATCGGCTAAGAGCAAAAAGATGGCTACACGTAAGCCTGTGATGATTAGAGCGCGCATTTTTAGTTGTTTATTCCAATTTCAGAGCAATCGGAGTTGGATCTTTATTCTTTATCGATCGAAAAACAAAAAGGTAACCGTTGGAAGTAATTTTTTTTGATTTTTCTGTCAGACTTACCAGTGTTGTTGATCGATGACCAATGATGCACGATGTAACTTAAGCCACTTTCTCACTGTTTTCATTTGCCGTTCGGGATGTTTAGCGTCCCAATCATTCTCCTTGTCTAAAATGCTTGGAAACCCAGCTAGGATGGGTGCTAATAATTCTACCAATCGATAGGCACAACTGATCTCTCCGGAAATTTCCGCATCGGCAGGGTGGCACTGTCCTAGGTCTTTGATGACTATATCTACCAAATAGGCTACGATACTTGAATCACGAGTGTAAAGCGCTAAAGGAGCTAAATCATAAACAAAATCATCATCGATGGGAATCCGTTTGATGTTTCGCAATAGATTTTTAGCATATTTCTTCTGGCCCATCCTTACTAAGGCCAGTTTGCCTGCTTGTTGGACGATTTGTACCGGACGTTGTGAGAGAACCTGGTGAATAGGCCACGGATTATTCGTGGCAAACCCGGCCAGCAATAGCCATTTATCCAAATACTGGGGCTTGCTGCTGAGGTGCGCCTGAATGGCCCTTTGTGCTGTTGTTGGAAAGGCCTCTTTAGAAAATTGGCGGGCAGCTTGCCAAATGGGATAGTTTAGAGCTGGCCGATCCGTCAGGACTCGCCCTAGCAGGTGTTCTAGATATAGCCGCTGGTCTTGCATCGAACTATGCAGAGCCTTGTTCGTAAGCAAGGGCAGTAGCGCTTCTACTTTTTCAACTGTGGTATCTTGCAATACCGAAAACCCAAGCTCGGAAGCGGCTGGGTATGAAAGCGCTTCCCATGAGTGAGGAATGGGAGCCAAGGGCGATGCGAGGTAGCTGAGCAGTTCTGCTTTGTTCATTTGGGCAGCCAATACCAGGGGATATCCCAAAGCAAGAAGTAGTGTGTAAAATGAGAAGGCGTTTTTAAGGCTGATTTTCATTGAATTTTTACCCTTAATCGTATGAGTTGTCAAAAGGTAACCACCTCCATCGCTTTTTTTTGAAAAAAAAATTTCTGCGAGCAGCTTTTTGGTCTTCGTTTTAGAGGAAAACATCGCAAAAGACCCAGCAGGAAAACGTTGCTTGCTTCGCACAAAACACTCGAAGAACCAAAAAAATGGAGTAAACTGTGATTTTATGACGTATTCCACGACTAATAGGTAAATACCCTTCTCAGACAATTTTTGTGGTTAGCTTTTTAGAAGGAAGATCAACGACCAGAGGAAGTGGAGATTTCAGCTAAAAAGCTGACTCAGTATCACAAAAATTGGCAGAGAACCATAAACAAGGATTATTTGATGCGTTTGGAGGATACATTCATACAACTGATCAAAGAGAATGAGGCTGTAATTTTTAAAATTACCTCTGTCTATGCCCGTACCTCTGCCGATCAGCAGGATCTGTATCAGGAAATCGTGGCCCAGCTCTGGACGGCTTTCAGCAAATTCAGAGGAGAAGCCAAAGCCAGTACCTGGATCTACCGGATTGCTTTAAATACAGCCATTACGATGTTGCGAAGGGATAAAAAAAGGGTGGCTCAGCGGGACCTGGACTGGGTTTTACAATACATGGGTCAGCAGGATCCTGTGCAGGAGGAACGCATTCGCTCACTGTATCGAAAAATAGAGCAGTTGAATGAACTAGAAAAGGGGATTATCCTACTTTTCTTAGAAGATAAAAGCTACGAAGAAATTGCGATGATCACTGGACTAACCGTCACCAACGTCGCTACTCGCTTATCGAGGATCAGACAAAAATTGAAATCGCAATTACTTACACAACCAAAACTAGATCGCAATGGAACTGGATGAAATGAAAGCTGTCTGGTCCAGTTGGAGTGACCAGGTTGAAGAAAAACATCAATTAACACGTCAACAAATACTAGATATGATGGAACAAAAATATCGGCGACAGGCCAATGGGATCATTTTTCCAGAAGTGCTGGGCGCAATCATTTGCTTTGCCTTTAGTGGCTATATTCTTTTTAATATTCAGAAACTTGATGATCCACTGAGCCTTAGTTTCGGCTTGTTATCAGCCATTATGATGATCGCACTTCCTATTTTTTCTTTGCGAAAGATGGGGCGCTGGGTAGAACGAATAAATATTTCAGAAAATACCTATCAACAAACCTTAACTGATTTTGCGCGGGTAAAACGGCACTTTGCTAGACTGCAACGCTATGGGTACTTGCTGGGGGTGACGACCATGGTCTTGATCATACCTCCCATGGCTAAGATCATGAAAGGGAAGGATGCTTTTGCGAATGATTCAATTTGGTACCGACTTCCGTTTGGAATAATCTTTATTTTATTTTTTGTTTACTTCACTACTCGTTTTTACAAGTCTAGATTAAACAATATTGACGAAGCTTTGCAGGACCATGCCTAGATATGGAAGTCTTAATATTCATGGGGGATTTGTTGGTGAAAATCTATCTGGCTCTAGACAGATACGCAACAAATGCTGGAAAGTGGCAAATCCCCCATTGAATACACGACCACTGAGGCTCATAGTTGCTCGAAATAGCGTTGAACTATGGCTTCTGCTTTTTTTCTATTGGGGGTGAAGCTGGAATTTTCCCGGCCTCGGTAGCCAAGGTAGCTGGGCCATTTCCACCAGAAAATGCCGTGTATCCACTCTTTACCCTCGATGGTTTTGAAAACTGTTTCATAGCACCATTCTTGATGCTCCTCATTAACTTCTCGACCATTCGCTTCGGCATGTGGATTGATCCAAGGGCCTTCAATACTGCGAAAGCCAATTTCGGTCAATAGCAGAGGACGCTCTACAGACCGACTAATCTCCTCTGCTTTTTTGATCACGGATTTGAAGGTTTTATGCAACTCCTTCTTACTTACTTTTTCCTTATTACTCAGCGGATAGTAGCAGTTTAAACCGATGTAATCGAGCTCTTCCCAGAAACTCAGTTCTTCAAATTCAGCTCCCCAGTTGGCGGCATAGGTTAGTGGCCCGGAGTACACCCTTCGGATACTACGGATTAACGCTCGCCATTGATCGGGTTTGGCTAGGGTGGCTTTCACAAATTCGACCCCGATGCATAACATATCCATCTGATGAATTTCTGCGAGTAGGGCATAGTGTATCATCCAGCGGCCGTAGGTGTCAAAGAAGGCATCCCAGTCGGCCTCGGTATCAAAGGAAATGTCACCAGGCCAGCTTCGGCCCAGCCAGATTTGTGGTTTTAGCAGGGTAGCCATGCCTAGTTCCTTGGCGTGATAATGGGAGGAGACTGTAGATTCGTCATTTTCCATACCCGACCCTGTAACTACCGGAATATGGCTGGGCGTATTGGGGTCGCGGATAAAGGAGTAGGGTACTAAAGCAATGGCATTCGTGTTGAGTTGGTGTAAGCGCCGGAGGGATTGCAGGGCCAAAGCGGAGCCATAACCGTTATAAATGCGGTAGCCCTCGTGGGCGAAATTGAAACCCTTGCAAAAAGGTAGAACTGTAGGGGGAGTAGGAGGGGGTTGTTCGGAAAATCGAGTGGCCATAAAAGCTGTCCATGATGATGCTAAGGTCGCGACTATTTCGTTCGTCAACTTTAGCGTAGGATATTGGGATAGGAATTGTTTTTTACCCCACTCTTCAATCAAAAAATCAACCAAAGCACTGGCTGCGAGGGCCTGGATTAGATCGGAAGATTCTTCCCACCATTGTTTTGTTTGCATTTGAGAAAGCGCGGGTAGGTACCCCGCCTGATAAATCTTGCTTGCCCAGTAGCTATAACCTTGATCAAACCACTGATCGTTTAAGTAGGTAACCAAGCCCTTCTCCAAGGGAGACCAGGCGGGTTTGCCCAGGATCTCTCTCAAGAGGAAATAACTTTCGATATGCTGAGAGCTGCCGCCAAACCAGTGGCTTTCCACCACGTGTACCTCCTTTTCATCCAGCCTAAGCTGAGCTTCATGGGTATCTTTGGTCTGCAAGCCGATCATTTCGGTAGAAGGGTACAGATAGTAAGTGAGTAAAAGTTGTGGGTCCTCAGCTTCCAGGAAAGCCAAAACCCGGTCGTATTGTTTTTCGCAGGCATTTTGGATCTGTTGCCATTTGGATTGTTCAAGTCCGGCCTTTTGATTGACAAAAACGAAGTGTTGGCTCCTTGCCAGCGTATCCTTATTTTCATGAAATTCAAAATGGATGCGTTTGTCTACTTGCCAGCTGGTATCCGATAAATAGCCTAGCATTTGGGTTTCTCCATTATTGTAAAGTTCATATCCCCAACTTTGCCAGAAAATCCCACGCCAATTATCGGCCTTGTATTTTTGAAGGTAGTCAAGAATCGCTCCATCCGTATTGCCCGTCAATAAAAACAACGGCATTTTTTTGTTGGTGGGGTGAGGAAAGGGGAAAAGTTTAAAGAGCATTTCTATTCCCGTAAATTGCTGATCACCCAAAACCAGACCTTGTTGTTGAAAGGAAAACGGCAGGTCCTGTTGGATCTGCTGGATTAAAGCATGAGAACTCCAGGTGCCGATCAAGAGACTCGGAAACCTACTTAGGTCGGCCATTTGCAACTCACCAGAGCGCCTTAGACCGACCGATAATTTTTTTTCTCTTCCTACTACCAGTTCTATACCTTGCAATAATTCTTCATATCCAGCAGGACTACTTTCATCATAAACGATCCAGACAGAATCGGCTTGCGCCAACTGATTCATGAGGTCCCGTCGATCATTGGTAGGTCGAGTTTCAATTTCTGTCTGAGCAGCTGCGGGGCTGGAGCATTGAAAGTGAAGCGCTGAAAGTAGTATAAGGCCTAGTAAAACGCACCCAATTAGCAGGCGGGATCGTGTCAACATAAAGGCAGTTTTAGATATTAGACTTTATTCTGAGATGGTTTTATAGGAGAAAGAAGATGAATTTTGTGGCTGACCAAGGCACGCCCTGACCCTAATAGCCATAGCTCTTAAGGGGAGGACGGAACGCAGGGCAGCTGCAAAAGACGCTTTTTGCTCCATACAAA
>JAPIWU010187136.1:0-13529 GCA_037576205.1 Pyrocystis lunula | reverse complement strand
GCCGATCCTGGCTGAAAAACCAGAGATACCTGCCGCGGATCCGGACGCATCCAGTCGCGCAGGTGCGCGATGATGTGCCGAATATTGGCAATGGTCGGAAAGATATCCCCAATCTGAGTGGTTTCTTTCGAGCGCCCTCCAAAGTCGGCATCAACAGCTTGGGTGAGCTCCGATTGATGTTCACGGAGCAGACGAATCAAGCGCTCCAAGTTCCGAATGCGTTCCTCGTAGGATGGCGCGGGCTTGCCGCGTACGGCCTCGCTCAAACTTGAAAAGGCGTCATTCACCACCGCGTCGCCGTCAGCGCCACTGTCAGACAAGTCCGCACTCGGCGCGCGTCCCCCGTCGATCGCCTGCGAATATGTACCTGAAGTGGAATCCGGCATCATTCGTCAGGATACCATCGACGAAGACGCGAGTGACCCGGCGCTCTCAATATGCCGCCACAGGGGGATTCTGGTACACGTTGTCGCTTTATATACCTGGGCGGCAGTGTCGGACACTGTAGGGAAGCCCTCGCGAGCCGGACCTTCCATGGTGGGACGCCACATTTGAGCTAGATTGAGCGGGGAGTCCGCCATCCGCTCCGGACCCCAGGCGCGGAAGACTCCCCTCAATAATGGAAGAAGCCGAAGAGAGTCCAAGTCAGGTTTTTCAGCTGAAGACGCTGTTCTTCGAGTCGCTGAAGAAGGAGTACGAGAAAGCGCGGGACGCCCAGGAAAAATTCCTGCGCGATCCGTCCCAACCTGAACCGATCGACACTCTCTACCGCTTCTTCCACAGCATCGCGGGAACTGCACGGCACGCTGACCTGCCGGTACTCGCGGCTCTGGCAAGCCTAGCCGAACGCATTGCCAACCACGTCGCCATGGACCGCTATCCGGACCGACGAGAAGCGGCTCAGCTGTTCCAAGAGTCACTGACTTGCGTCGAAGAACTCCTCGCCCAGTCGGAGGAACCCAGCGGCGGCCGCCAGGCTCGCAAGCGGCAGAGCCTACAACCCCCCGAAGCGATTTACGTTCCGAACTCGGTGACGGACAGTCGCGAGTTCGCCAAGATCCTCGTGGTGGACGACGACAAGTTCAGCGCCACCATGGTCGACAATTGCCTTCGGGCAGCGGGATTTCTGTGTTCCTACGCGTGCCAGGCGGAAGAGGCCCTAGCTGCAATCGAAAACGAACTGCCCGACCTCATTATCATGGACGTCGTGATGCCAGAGGTGGACGGTTTCGAACTATGCCGGCGAGTGCGCAACCACCCGGCTATGCATTTTACGCCCATCATCTTTGTCACACGCAAGGGTGATGTAGATGAGCGTGTCAAGGGGCTGGAGGCAGGCGGCAACGACTACCTGTCCAAACCCTTCGAGCCTGAAGAACTGATCGCTCGGGTACGCTCCCACCTGACTCGCCTAGCGACGCTCCGGGAGATGGCCATTCGCGACAGCCTCACCCGCTGTTTCAACCACAAGTACCTCAGAATGCGCCTGGAGCAGGAGGTCGCCCGCTGCCAACGCTACGATCAGGAACTGACTCTGGCGATGATCGACGTGGACCACTTCAAGCACGTCAACGATACCTACGGGCATCCGGCGGGGGACGTGGTACTGGCACACCTCGCTAACATCGTGGTCGCGTCGGTGCGCAGTACCGACGTGGTGGCCCGCTATGGCGGAGAAGAGTTCGCTGTCCTGATGGTGGAAGCCAGCGCTGAAGAAGGCGCGGTGGTATGTAACCGCCTGAGAGAACGAGTCGAGGCCTACACCTTCCGTACCAATCCAGCCGGGCTGGAAGGACAAAGCCAAACCATTCCGGTCACCGTGAGCATTGGCGTTGCCGAGCTGCGCTCCAAGAAGGACGTGGCCCCAGCGCTGTTAGAGCGCGCAGACGAAGCGCTGTATCAGGCAAAACACGAGGGGCGCAATCGCGTGGTCACCCACGCCGATGGCCGCACCACCCCGGCTCGTCCACAAAGCGCCTAAGCTCTCCGGGGCGCTGGAGTCGCCCGTCTCAAGCTGGCGAGATGGCTCAAGTTCGCCCACATCCACCCCTGTTCGGAGGTTGAGATATGTGGATAGAAGCGATGGCTCTCCCCTTCAGGCAACGCAGCTTCCATACGTTATGATTAGTGTATGGGGACGGCGGAAGTAGAGTACGAGGGGGAGGCCGACGGCAGTGTCCGCCGGGCTCGGGCCCTGCTCGGCGAGATCCGCTCTGGAGACCACAAGAAGGCGGACTTCCCCAAGCTCGCAGTGCAGCTCGCTGACGCCCTGCTCAGCCTAGCCAACGAAAACTGTCGCGCCTCCGAGCGCCGTCGCAATGCCCTCATGGCGCGCATGATGGAGGACCCCGACGGACAACAATTCACGACCGAGCTGACCGACCGCTTACACCGCTCCAAGAACCCACAGAAGGTCGTCAACATGGCCACCGACCTTTTGTCGAAGCTCGGGCCTCCGCGGTACTTACCAACGTCGAGCCAATGGCTACTCAAGGCTTTTCAGAGTCTAGCTCCCTCGTTCGTCGAGCTGGCGAGTGAAGCCCTAAAACGCCACATCCAGCGAGAAGTCTCCCCGTATATCATCCCCTGGGATCCGGACGCCTTCAGCAACCATCTGCGGGCACGCCAAGCGGCGCACGCGCGGGTCAACGTCAACTACATCGGGGAAGCCGTCTTGGGGGAAGGCGAAGCCGAGCGTCAACTCGAGAGCTACTTGAACCTACTCGCACACCCGGAGGTGGAAACAATCAGCGTCAAGTTGTCTGCTATCTACAGCCAAATGGATCTCGTCTCTTGGGAAGCGACGGTGCGCACCTTGAGCGAACGACTGACTCTGATCTATCGAGCTGCGATGAAACACCGCACCTCCGTCGGACAGCCCAAGCTCGTCTACCTCGACATGGAGGCTTATCGCGACTTGCACCTGACGGTCGAAATCTTCATGCGGGTGCTGAGTGACCCCGAGTTCAAGTCTTTGACTGCTGGCATGGTCCTGCAAGGCTACATCCCGGACAGCGTCGGCGTGCAACGGACACTCACGAGTTGGGCCGTGCGCCGTACGTCTCGCGGCAACGCACCCATTCGACTGCGCCTAGTCAAGGGGGCCAACCTGGGGGTCGAACGGGTAGAGTCCAGCTTGCGAGGCTTGGCACTCCCGACCTTCGCCAACAAAGCCGAAACCGATGCCTGCTTCAAGCGCCTTCTATTCTTCGGCCTTCACCCCGAGCGCGCCCGCGCCGCCAACCTCGGAGTCGCCAGTCACAACATCTTCGATATTGCCCTCGCCTTGGTGCTTAGAACGCACCACCAGCTGGATCCCTACGCTGATATCGAGCTCTTGGAAGGGATGGCGGAGCCTCTAAGACGAGCCATCCAGGCCATCACCGATGGAGTGCTCCTATACGGACCAACCGTCAAGAATGAGGAGTTCAACAGTGCCATCGCGTACTTAGTCCGACGCCTGGACGAAAACACGAGCGGGGACAACTTCCTGGCACAGAGCTTCCTCATGCAGCCCGGGGACGCTGCCTTCAAGTCGGAAGCCGCGAAGTTCACCCGCGCCTGGGAGGACGAAGCGCACTTGAATGTGCGCCCGCGACGCCACCAGGACCGGAACGCCACCGGCGAGTGCCGTTCTCTGGACGAGCCCTTCGTGGGCGAAGCCGATACTGACTTTGGGCGAGACGCCAATCGCGCTTGGCTGCAGCACCAACTCGACCAGTGGCGCGATCAAGACCGAGAGATCCACTCTCACCTCGCGGGTCGGGAGCACCCAGGACACGACCGCCTCCCCGGTATCGATCCATCCCGCCCTGGCCGAACGCCCTACTACTTCAGCACGGTCGCGGAAGCCGAGGTTCAGCTTTGTTTGGAAACAGCTGAATCAGCACGCAGCACGGTTGCCGGGCTCACGGCTCGACAGCGCGGGGAGCTGCTACTCAAAGTTGCACAAGAACTTCGCTCCCAGCGGGGAGAGCTCATCCTCGCGCTTATCGCAGACGCTGGCAAACGGGTCCTGGAAGCCGACGTCGAGATATCCGAAGCGATCGATTTTGCTGAGTATTACGCTCGCAGCATCCTGGAACTCCAAGCGGACGTTGGTCCCACAACGCCACTCGGAACAGTGCTGGTCACTCCGCCGTGGAACTTCCCTTTGGCCATTCTACTCGGCGGGGTGTTCGCGGCCTTTGCCGCTGGAAACACGGTCATCGTCAAACCAGCCCCCGAAACGCCGTTCATCGCTGAGTGCGCCATCCGCCTGTGCCACAAGGCCGGGATCCCAGCGCAAGCCGTACAGCTTCTGCTCATTCATGAGACCCTGGGAGCGCGCCTGATCCGCGACGAACGCGTTTCTTCGGTGATTCTCACAGGAGCAACTAGCACCGCACAGTTGTTTCGCAGCATGCGCCCCGGGCTGCGCCTCTGCGCCGAAACCGGGGGCAAGAACGGCATGCTGGTCACCGCTCATGCCGACCACGACCAGGCTATCCGCGACGCCCTACAGTCGGCCTTCGGCCACTCCGGCCAAAAGTGTAGCGCCGCCAGCCTGCTGGTCGTCGAGCGCGAAGTCTACGAAGATTCCAAGTTCCTGGAGCGCCTGACGGATGCCGCGGCTAGTCTGAAGGTCGGCTCTGCTTGGCAGTTGGAAAGCCGCGTCACCCCCCTTATCACTCCTCCCCGCGGACCACTCCTGGGGGCACTGACCGAGCTCGATCCCGGTGAACGGTGGCTGCTCAAGCCAGAACGTCAGGGGGACAATCCGCACCTGTGGAGCCCCGGTATCAAGGTGGGGGTCGCCGCCGGTTCGAGCAGCCATCACACCGAGTTTTTTGGTCCCGTTTTGAGCATCATGTGCGCCGAGCACCTCGAGCAAGGCCTCGAGTTCCTAGGTGCCACCGAGTACGGGCTGACCGCTGGACTTCAGAGCCTCGATCCAGGCGAGCAAGCGCGCTTTGTGCAGTCAGTGGAAGCTGGCAATCTGTACATCAATCGGGGGATCACCGGGGCTATTGTGGGCCGGCAGCCGTTCGGGGGCCGCAAGGCCTCAAGCTTCGGCCCCGGCGCCAAGGCAGGGGGACCCAACTACGTTGCCCAATTCGTGTGTCCCGACGCGTTGGAAGTCTCGACAGAGGCCACACAAAGCGAAAGTCCGGCTCGCGCTCCAAGCCTCAACTCTTGGGTCGAACGACTGGCGCGAGATCTCTCATTCGCCGACGCACAGACGCTCCGGCGCCGAACCCAGCAGACTCTGACGCTCCATCAAGAACGTTTTTCCAAACCGAAACGTTTGATGGACACCGACGGAGAGGATAACTGGTTCTGGTACAAGCCCGCGCGCTCGCTCATCTACATTGGGGCGCAAGCAGAGCCGCTCGACGTCGCTCTGTCCCTGACAATCGCTCAAGTCGCGGGCTGCAAGCCAACGCTGGTCGTGGCGCCCAGCTGTATGAATACCTCGGAAAGCTCCCCCGAGCTGGATCATGCCACCACGTTTCAAACCTGCGCCCGCCTGGCGCCTGAATGGTCCGCCGCCCTGAATCTCAAGCTTGAAGTGCACGCGCTCAAAGAATTGCGAACCTACGTCGATGCGCACCGGCTAGAACGAGTACGAGTCCTCGGAACAGCTCCCCGAGGCCTCAACGAGGCTTTTCAAACAGCCACAGCCCACGTCAATGCCCGCAGAGTCAGCCCAGCGGTACGACTGGAGCTCCTGCACTACCTAGTCGAGCAGTCCCTCTCGGTTCAGACCCACCGCTACGGCCACCTTCCTCCGCGGGAAGCGCTCCCCCCTGGGTATCACTAGTGGCGTGCTTCAGCCGCTCTTTAACTTCGAGCCTGTCGCCTTCTGTCGGAAGCCTGACGTCTTCGCGGGTTCATGCAGTAGTCGTCGCGCTGTTGCCTCGAAAGCGCGACGCGTTAGCGGCTTTTCGAGAACCACGTTATCAATCGATTCCAGGAAATCCCGAGCACGTTGGGTAAACGCGCCACCGCTGCAGAATACTAACCGTTCCAGTAGCTCCGGATGCGACTTCTCGATGGCCTCGTACAGTAGCGGCCCGTCGAGGTCCGGCATCATCAGGTCGCTCAGAATGATGTCAAAACTGGCGTCCTTCTCCAGACAGGCCAAGCCCACTGCCCCACCCTGGGCCAAGACGAGGTCGTGTCCCTTGAGCATGCGGCTGTAGGCGCGCAGCACCAGAGGCTCGTCATCGATGAGCAAGACGCGCAGGCTCGCCAGGGGCGTCTGGCTTGGGGGCGGCAGGGACTTCGGTCGAGCCACTGACACCCATCCGGTGTGTTGAGGCAGCCGAACCTCAAATACCGAGCCTTGACCCGGCGTGCTCTCGACCTTGAGTTCCCCCCCGTGCTGCCCAACAAGGTCGGCACACAAAGAAAGCCCCAACCCCGTTCCTTGGTCCCGCGACTTGGTCGTGAAGAAGGGCTCGAAGATACGCGCCATGTTCTCGGGCTGGATCCCCGAACCGCTGTCTTCGACGCGAAGCACGACCTGTTCCCCCCGCTGACACGTCGTAATAGATATCAGGTTGTGGTCGGCGTCTCCCTCGACGATCGCCTGGGCCGCGTTCACCAGAAGGTTAGTGACCACTTGGGTCAGCTTGCCCCGAGCAGCAGCAATACGGGGCAATTCAGCGAGCTCTTTCTTCAGACGGGCGCGATGCCGAATTTCATGGGACGCAAAGCTGCACGCTGCTTCAACCAACTCGTTCAAGCTCACCCACTCGACTTCGTCTCGCTCGATTCGTGCGAAAGTACGCAGGTCCCGCGTGATAGTGCGGATGCGCTCCATCCCCTCGATATTCTCGCCGAGCATCTCTCCGATTTCGGTCACCGCTTGATCCAACTGAGCGGACACGCTGCTCGGCAGAGACATCGCCCCCGACTCTCGCAGTTGTCCGCTGCAGCGCTGAAGCAAAGCGACCTGCTCTTTCATCGCATTGAGGTTGGCCACAACAAACGCCGCAGGGTTGTTGATTTCGTGGGTGACCCCAGCCGCAAGCTGACCGATGGCAGCCAGCTGCTCCGACTGGTCGAGTCGAGCGCGTAAAAACTCAGCCTGCCGGCGCGCGCTCGTGTCGCGGAGGGTGGCCAACAGGGCAGGATGACCATTCCACTCAGTTTCCACCAGCCGAAGCTCGGCTATCCGAGCTGACTCAGGGGAGTGGGAAGGCAACTCAATCTCCGTCAGGGGGCCGTCCGATAGCTCATAACCAAAAGGTTGACCCAGCCACGAAGACTGACTGCGTTCGAACAATCCCTCGGCAGCGGGGTTCGCGAACAGGACGCGGTGCTCCTTGTCGAGAACAACAATGCCATCGGCACTCCGCGTGATGAGCTGTCGGAGACTCGCATCGCGCGCATACAAGTCTTGGGCTAAACGCTCCACGGACTGCACGCGCGCGTGGCGTTGCAACGCAAAGTGAGCCCGCAGGGTTAGAAGGCCGTGCTTGATATTCCCCTTAGGAATAAAGTCCTGAGCACCATAGGAGATAGCCTGCTGAGCCAAAGCGTCGTCCTCTTCCCCAGTCAGAACGATGATCGGAGTCGTACTGCACAGGGTGCGTAGACGTAGGAAAGTCTCAAGACCATTGCTGTCAGGTAGGCCCAAATCTGAAACCACTAGGTCAAACTTGTCCCCGGATCCGAGAATGCCTACTGCCTCGGCCAAACTCCGGGCACGGGTCACGACTGAGGTCGAGAGACGAGCGAGCTGAGCCGTGGTGAGCGCAGCATCCACGTCGCCATCCTCAACCAACAAGACGCGCCAAATCCGAGCGGCCCCCGAGGGAACCCCCACCCGTTCGTTCTCGATGTCCCAGCGCTGCCAAGCAGTTTGAATCGCCCGCACCGCCTGGGGCACATTCACCGGCTTGAACAGGAAGTCCACCGCGCTGTGTTCCAGAGCCGAGAGCGCGCGCCCCACGGTCGACAGCTCCGTCATGACCAGCGGCATCACCCGCTGATCGAAACGCCGCGCGGCCCCGAACAGCTCGGTGGCATAGCGTAGATGGCTTCCCGGATCGCCGAGGAGCACATGGGTGCGCCGACGCCGAAGATGTGCCAACGCGCGCAGCACGTCCTGTTCGACATCGACGGTAAACCCCGCCCGCTCCAGCGCCACCACCAGCGGCCTCAGGAGTTCCGGTGAGTCCTGATCATCAACGATCAGGACTCGCTTGGTGAACGTGTCTGGCTCAGACAGATAGTCTGCGCGACGCTTCTGCGCGAGCTCGAGCTCTTCGCTGACCCCTTCATCGCCGAGCGTCACATCGACAACGAGATCCACTCCCAAGAGCAACTTCTGTTCTGTCTCCCCACTCTCAGGCAACAGAGCAATCAACGCGAGAGGAGCGGCAGCCCGAATGGACTCGATACGCGCGGCGAGCGACGATTCACCGCCGTCGGCACTCAACAGACACAGATCGACAGACTCATCGTGCAAACACACCGCCAGCTGAGCGAGCGATTGGGCTCGACTCATGTCGTGCCCGCGCTGCGAAAGCGCACTGTAGAGGCCCGTCCACTCGCCCTCTCGGCTCCAGAGAACGGCCCTCATCTGAGGTGGTGGGGTCGGCGGTATCATCTATTCCGACAAGCATAGATACGCAGCAAGGACCGCGCCACCGCCCAAGGCCGGGACTAGCAACTGCTAGCCAAAGCGGAGGTGAGCGGTTACGCCCCACCCGCCAAGCCCAGGCCTGGGTGGCGAAAGAGAGCCCTGCTCCCTGTCCACCCTGCATTGGTAACGGCTTCTACACTAACGCGCGTTTTCGGCCTGTGTATCGCGAGACACACACTGAATCAGATACGGACGAATCTGCTTTGCCTTAATGATGCCTTCGAGCGAGCCTACCTCAAGAGCGCGTTCCACGGTGTGAACGCTGTCGAACTCTGCGGCGACCTCGGCTTGTTTCTCTAGAAACACCTCGTGATGGACACGCTCGAATTCTCCACGGGCAGTGGCACCCGAGCCCGGAACCAGCGCTGCTCGCGCCTCTCGCACGCGCTCGTCCCCAGAGACGCGCGCGCGCACCTCCCGCGGGAACACTACCGCCGCTGCTGGTCCCCCACCGATCACCGAAGCATAGGAACCCTCAACGGCGAGGGCTCGAAGCGACGGGTTGAGCTCCCGAGAGAACACGACGTACGCCCCACCGTGGTAGCGAGACACCACTAGGAAGACGATAGGTCCGTCAAAATTCACCACAGCGCGAGCAATTTCAGCGCCGGACTCAAGCTGCAGCTTCCGCATCGATTCGGGAGATCCATCAAAACCCGATAGGTTCGCTAGAATCACCGCCGGTCGATTACCACTGGCCGCGTTGAGAGCCCGAGCCACCTTCTTCGAAGACTGAGGGAAGAGAGTTCCACCATTGTAGTCAGCTGGGCCGTCGAGAGGACGGTAACCCCAGCGGGCGACGTTTTGGCTTTCAATTCCAATTAGGCAAACAGGCTCTCCGCCGAGGTGGGCATCCCACACAATGGCCGTCTCGGCACCAACCTGGGCCTGCCAGCGTTCGAGGTGTCCCCCGTCTTCATCGGCGACAGCGGTCATGAGACAGCGCATCGCGAAGGGGCGCTTGCGCCCTGGGTTCGTGTCGGCGCGGAATATCTCCCCGACCGTCGTGAATGGATCCCCGGCATTCTTGTAGGGGGCAGTCATGACGTCGCGTGCGGCGGCATCGCCAGTCTTGAGCGGTCGGGGACGGCCTTCTCCTGGCACAACGTAGGTGTAAGAGTAGTGCTCAAACAGGATGCGATAGGCGTCTGCCAAGTCTTCGGCGAAGTACTGCGCCTGCCCATTTGGTCCCATCACGCGCTCAAACCCGCCGATGGACACCTCGTCCTCGGCGGACACCGAGCCCGAAGCTTTCAAAGCCGCTCGACCGGTGAGCACCATCGAGGCCCGCGGCGTCATGATGAGCACCCCGCGGGTGTGGAGCAACATAGTGGCCAACGCATCCCAGTAGCTCTGGGCTCCAACGTTGACGCCGGTCACGACCACATGGATGACGCCCCCCGACTGGGTAAACGTCACAATGCGTCGCACCACCCGTGCGGTAGCGTCCAGGTTCTCGGTGCCGCTGTCCATCGAGATACGGGCACCGCTGGAAACCGGCAACCACTCGACAGGCAGACCGCGCTCCTCCGCCAAATTGATGGCCGCGACCACTCGATCGCATTCAGCCTTCGAGAGCGCCCCCATTTCGCGAGTCGGATCCGAAAGCAGGAGCACCCGCTCCATGCCGCTCGGCACCTTCGCCGTTGGGGTACTGATAATGCCAAAGACGACCGACGCCTGGTTCGAGCCGGGCTCACGCCCTGCAACGGACACGGCTTTGGGACTAGCCGAACCCGGGTCGAGGTCGAATTCCTCGAAGCTACCGCCGGGAATGCTGGGCCGCTTCCCCTTGACGGTGCTGCTCCCCTCGGCTTTCTCCTGCTCCTTAGAGAGCATGCGGATGATCTCGTAGGGATAGATGAGCCCGCGACGCTTCGCGGTCACAACGCGCCGCACGTACTCACTCACCGGCTCAAGCGGCGCCGTATGGGGCTCACGCCAAGTGATGTCCATGCGGTTACCCGTGACATCGCTGATGAGCACCTCCACGTCCCTGGGTTCCTTGTCCGGAGCCGAGGGGTCGACCAACTTCACGCGCACCGCCACACGCTCCAGGCCCAAGTGCCGAGTGGCGGGGTGGAGCTTGCGGGCTAGTTCATCGGCGATGCGAGGCTGGGCAATGATGGGGTACGGGACGAAGAACGTCAGCCGATTCCACTGCAGGTGGCGGCGGGGATCCCGAGCACGTAGGATCGTACGCAAGGTCCGCGCCGCTTCGTAGAAGATGCGTTCGAAAGCCGGGATGAAGTGGACTGCCTCCTGACCGCCCTCCGGGCGTCCGCGCACTTCGGCCAACACGAACACGCGCTCGTCCTCGGGAACCGCCTTACTGCGCCCGTGGAAGCAGTACACACTCGGCGATACATTGAGCCGCTCCAGCTCAAAGCTCTGGTAGCGACCGAAATCTAGGCGTCGCGCGATGCGCGGGTGCAAACCGTGGAGTTCCTCAAGCTTGCTGAGTCCACCTTCCCCCGAGACAAGAGTGACGTACTCGGTGGAGTGGTCGGGGGCGATCATCGATAAGGTCAGGCGCTCAGCGTTGAGAGTGCCCTCGAAACCGTCCCGGATAGCCGCAGCCAACTCGCTAGCTTCGTCGAGACTCTCGACGGGGATAACAGCCTCCAAGGCGAGCACTGGATCGCCAGCGGCCAAACGATTGAGCTCCAGTAGCGTCGCTTTCGCGTCCTTAGGAGGAGCCGTGGTCGCCAATACGACACGTCCGTCGAATTCAAGACGCTCGACGGGACAGCCGTATCCATCGACGGTAGCTTGACTCTGCGGAACTTCCGGGGCGTACAGACGCCGGGTGTACGCGGCCAAAGCCAAGGCCCGACGTCGATCGTCGCTAGCGGACAACCAGTCCTCAATCTGGCGAAAACGCCCGGTGGGCAAACTCGCCAAGTTGGCGATCGCATCGCTGGGAGGCGCTTCACCTGTTGCCGGATCGGCGATCCAAGCTTCGAGGCGATGGGAGATTTGGTCCGCTTGACGATCGAGCTCAGGCCGCTCGAAGATCTGATACGACGCATGAATCACCGTGTCGGCCAATGCGTCCGAAACTTGGCCTCGCAAGAGAGCGATACGGCTCAAGAAGCGCCGCAGATCGGTGTCGACTTCCAAGTCGACTCCCGCCTCAGCCACGTTGCTCACGCGCTTGATCACCGCCATCATCAGACGGAAGCGCAGGGCTGGCTCAAGCTGAGAAGCGAACAGACGAATCATCACCCGCTCGAGCAGGGGGCTGTGCTCCAGCTCTGCAAGCCCAGGCTCGTAATGCACCACAGCTCGCTTGACGACGGCCAGGAAGTCCTCGGGCAGTCCGGCCCCCTTGGCGCGCATGCGACGCACGTACATGCGCAGACGCGCATTGTTGGAGAAGTCGACTTCCCCCGTACCACTGGCAGCTTGAGTGCGCGTGAACAGCGCCTCAACATCTGCAAAGACCCCAAGCTGCGAGCGCACTTCCGCGAGCTCCTGGAGGAAGGCCTGAGGCAACCCCTCGGGGATGGGCGCTTCTAGGAAACGGATCAAGCTCTCCACGCGCTTGGAGAAGGCGTCGTATCCCAGAACGATACGACGGATTTCGTCGTTGACGGCAAACATAGCCGCACGGCGCGCCTCGTCGCTGGCCGCCGCGGCTTGAGCCAGGTTCGGCTCTCCGAGCTGGCCTAGCTCACCGGTGTCGAACAGCACCGCCAGCGGGTCGTTTTCGATGGGGAGCTCAAGCGGTGCGCTCGCTTCGCTATCGCCATCGTCGTCGGTGGCTGGCTCAATCATCACCATGACTTCGCCGGCAGCCACTTGCTGCCCCTTGCGCACGAGGACTTCAGAGACGGTGCCCGTGACCGGCGAGTCAAAGCCGATTTCCATCTTCATGGCTTCGAGCAAGCCCAAGGGGTCCCCAGCTTGCACCTTCTGCCCGGGTTCAACGGCGATGCTCACCACCATCGACGGCGCGCCGGCGCGCACATGGCCGGCGGTCTGGCGACCAAAATGATGGACCACACCTTCGATCTCGATGCGGATCGTGGCTTCGGTCATGTCGTAGAGCGCGCGCAAGTCCTTGCCGCCCGTCTTCAGGCGTGCCGCGTGGCCACCGGAGCCATGGAGCTCAGCGCTGACCGCGTGCCCATCCATATGCACTCGATACCGTTGAGATCCCGAAGCATAGACATCGAGACGGTACTGCTGACCCTCACGGTTGAGGTCGACTTGCTGCCCCTGACTCTGAGGGATTCGGTCCGGCGTGATATTGCCGGAATCGAGATAGAAGTTGAAGTTGAGAGCTGCCCGCGCCTCTTGATAGCTCAGGATGGAAGCAAGAACGAGGGCTTCGGCAGCGAAGGGGCGTGCCGGTCGACGCTTCTCATTCCAACGATCGAGCCACAAGGTATCGACGCCACCCTTGCAGAAGTCTTCTGCCTCTAGGAGCTCAAGCAGGTACCCCTTGTTCGTCGCGCCGCCTTCGATCACCAAATCGAAGTCGCGCAACGCCGTTTTCAAGCGAGCCCGCGCTTCGCTTCGGGTGTCGCCACTGGCAATCACCTTGGCGATCAGCGAGTCAAAGTCCGCGGGCACGACACTTTCGGACGCCACACCGGTATCCAAACGCAGACGGGGCCCGAGTGCTGGATCGAACCGAGCGATGCGGCCCGGAGCGGGCAAAAAGCCCGCGTCCGGATCTTCGGCGCACACACGCGCTTCAATAGAATAACCGCGTTCCTTCGGATCCTCTTCGGGCAGGTGTTCCCCCCGGGCAATGCGGATCTGCCACTGGACCAAGTCCACGCCGGTGAGCTCTTCGGTGATGCCGTGCTCGACCTGCAAACGCGGGTTCATCTCCAAGAAGAAGAAGTCAGGCCCCTGCACGAGGAACTCGACCGTGCCG
>JAPIWU010184927.1:0-13599 GCA_037576205.1 Pyrocystis lunula | reverse complement strand
CCCCCGGCGTGGGTAGGAGGCGCGCCGCGCGTGTTGGAGCAATTGGCATCTTTGCGGTTGCCGTTGCCATCGTCATGGAAGTTGTCATCGTCATCATCTTGTCATCTTGTCATATTTGAACTTGTTTAAACATGTTTCAATGATTTTGTCAGTGCTGCCTTTACTGGTTCTGCTTTAAATGAGTGTTGTTCATGTGTTTCCAATGACTTTCTTATGTAATTGTCAATGGTTGTGTAAGTGATGCTTTCGTGCTTTTTTGAAAATATTGTTTTTAAGCGGTTTTAGTGAATGTTTAAATGATGTTTAGCGATGTTTCTTAGGTGACTTTTTATTGATCTCAACTGATGTGTTCAATCAGTGTTTGAGTCAACGTTTTGTGCTTTGTGTTGAGAATGTGTTTAATGATGTTTTTGAATTTGCCAAGAATTGTTGATTGATGTTTACTGAATTGGTAAATGTGTTGTGGTGAATGTGTTTGGTGATGTGTTTTAACGTTTTGCTGTTTTTATATACTCTTTAATTTTGTGTTTATTTATGTTGTCTAAGGTTTTTGTCATGGTGTTCAATGATTGTTCAAGTGAATGTGGTAATCAATGCTTTGAGTTTGGGCCCGGAAGCCATTTGCCGCCTCCTTGGGGGGCTGGCATCATTGCAGACCCCCCATTCGCAATGCGAGGGAGATAGAGAGACAGACAGAGAAGAAGGGCGACAGAAAAGAGGGAGAGAGAGACAGACAGAGAAGAGGGAGAGAGAGGGAGGGAGGGAGATAGAGAGAGACAGAGAAGAAGGGAGAGAGAGACAGACAGAGAGAGACCAGGACAGAGAGAGAAAGAGACAGACACATCGGAAAGGTGAGAAAGGAGAGAAAGAAGGAGAGAGCGATAAAGAGATATATAGAGAGAGAGAGGTGGTTGGTCAAAGGTCTATGTGAGTGTAACAAGAGTGGTTGAGCATGCGTGTCGCAGTCCTTGGAGGGTGGCATTGTAGCAATTGTGTTTGGGCATGGGTGTCCTCCGGATGTGTGTGGTGAGTAAACCAGAATATGTTTGCGGTGGTGAGTAAAACAGAATGTGTTCGTCATGTTTGGCACAGGCGTCAGCTATTTGCCCCTTGGCCAACCACCTTGAGGGGGCTGGCATCTTGACCCCGCATTCGCAATGCATCCGTGCAAATGCACTGCATATGAACAGCGCTTGCAGGAGCTGCAGCAAGCCTTTGATCGGTTCGTTGAACAAGACATCTTGAACACCGTGGGGATCCGCACCGATGCCAATGACGAAGCAGAGTGTGCTCGGATATCTTTCGATGAGCAATGCAAATATCACGAGTGGGTTTCACGAAAAGCATTACGCCGCATGAAGCCGGTGAGGCCGTTGGAGTCCGAAGGTATCCATGAGAAGGAGTCGCCAGGCATTAATGCGGGTGACTCCTTACAGCCACAGGCGTTTGCTCACCCTCCACCAGCAAGGTTGCTGGCAGCACGTCGTCACAGCGTTCTGACTCCAACCCCGCCACGATGTCCACCGCCGGCAAGGTTGCTGGCACCTCCCCCTGGTTTGGGCATGCAGTATTTTGTCATTTCTCTGCCAGGACAGGTGGGGCAGACACGTTTGGCCAAGATGCAGTTGCCATCTACATACACCCTCATTGAAGGAGTTCGCCCGGATGATGTGCCAGAGCACATTCGCAAACATTGGAACTGTGGTCGCATGAGTTTGGATCGCAACAGGGCTCTCCAGGGGGCATTCGTTGCACATGTGAAAGCTTGGCGAGCGATATTGGATGACGGTGATGTTGGAGCCATTGTCTTGGAATATGATTGCATTTATTACCGCTCGCACCCACTCACGCCGGACCGTTTTCCACCAGGTGCGGTCACGTTGCTGGGGGGTTGTTTCCGCGGTTTCGGAAAGTGGGGTCTGTGTGCGACATCTTTTATTTCACAGGGACGATTTTTGGATGTGCTCACCCATTTGACAACGGGCATCCATGCGTTGCCAAAGAAACACAACCAACGTGGCCAGGCCACCCCGATGCGGTGGGCCATGTGTGTTGCATACTATGTTCCTCCGGGCATGGCATTTGAGCTTCTCAGCATGGTGGATACAGCAACACGGAAAATGCATTCAAGTCTCCGGATGTGTTTCTGGAGACGTTCACATAATATTTCTTGTGGCCCCCTGCCTTCGGCGATCAAGGCACAGAGAGCTCTTGCCTTACGCCCAAGCAGGATCTTGGCACCGACTTGTACTGCAGTGTTGGGATGCGACAGGTCGCGGAGAGCTTCGGCCGGTCCTTGCCCGCATGCGGATGCACCACTGTTGAGCTTTTGGATTGGCAGATTGCCCAATCAAAACACATGCTTGACAAGGTGCAATCCAAGATCAAACCTGCCTGGTCGGAAGGGAGGGCTTGGGTGGCATAGTTGTGCTTGAGCCCGAAGGCTTTCGGGTCTGCAGCTATGTGATCTGAGCTGGCCGGTGGGCTTGGGTGGCATACTTGCGTTCGACCCTGATTACTGGACTTGTTCATGCACCCTGCTCTTCGAGTCGGTTAAAGTGGGACAGTTGCGGTTGCACGAGAGCGTGTCATGCACATGCAGAGGCAGCAATGTTCATGATTGGGGGGCACTCTCTGTTCATTGCACTCCGCTAGGCATCTTGGATCACACATGGTTGCGAGCAGGTGGTAAAGCCTTTCAGGCAGCTTAGAGGCTAGGCAAGACGCAGGTAGTAAAGCCTTTGAGGCAGCAATGCAAATTTGCACGCAGCGCCATAGCCTTTTTTGCCATATAATGTGCTTCGTGGGTTCTTATCTTATAATGTGATAGGCTCAAGCTCAACAAGGCCTTCTGACATACATTGTTCAGGGTGGTGGTCAGGGATGCAGCTAGCTGATAATGTGTCATGGCGCTCGCCTAGTAACTCACGATCACATTCGGTGTCAGCTGCGAAGGCTCAAAGCTCAAGTCTCAAGGCTCAAGGCGTGTGGTCACGATGCTCTGTTCGTGCTTCATGCCCACATGCAACATCTGCGGAGGCGGATCGGCAGATCAGGCGATGGCACCAGTGTGCTCTTGTTTCTTGCTGACATGCTCCCAGTGTAGCCCAGGAGCGGCAGAGCCTTTGGACAAGGAAGAGGAGGCAAGCACGGAACAAGAGATGAGCAGCGACTCAGAGCGCGAGGCGCCAGTAAGTCTCAAGTATAGCAGTGACAGCTCCAAGGGTTTGGCAGGCATAACTGCAGCTGGACCCAAGTGCATGTGTTTCATGCCTGGCTGCAGCGAATGCACGAAGGACACACCTGCTTGTGAAGCTTCAACATCTGGCGAGCCCCCAAGCAAGCGTCGCCACAGAAAAAGGCGGGAGCTTCCGGCCGGCCACAGCAAGTGCAGTCTCAGTGAGGAGTTGGAGATTGATGCTCGCATGCATGCGGGATCACATGGCCACCATGCCGTTCATGCAGCACGGTGTGCCGTGCTGGCTGCTGCCATCTTGTCTGTGGTGCAGCCCTCTCTGACTGCGCTGGAGACGATTGGTCGACCTCGTGGCGAGCGCTGGGATTTCGTTGAGATATACGTTGGCTGTGCTAACTTGACAGCAGCTGTGGTCGCATTGGGGTTGGTGGCAGGCCCTGCAGTGGACCTGTTGCACAAACCTCATGGCTTGAGATTGGATTGCTCGTTAGAGAGCAGCCAGGCATTATTGCAGGCTGTTCTCGCGGAGGCCCGCCCGCGCTGGGTACATGTAGGGCCACCATGCACATTCTGGACTCCGATGAGCAGGTGGACAGGCCACGGTACACAAGAGCGGTGGAGCGCAAAACGGGAAACAGCACGACGTCATTGGAGCTTTGCATTGCACTTGTTGAGCTTGCAAGAATCTCGTGGCGACAACGGTTCATTGGAGCAACCACTGCGTTGTGCTTCTTGGAAGCTGCGCATGACGCAATATTTCCAGCAGGCGTACTCAGCGTGGACATTCTGCACGTTCCCTTCCTGTGCTTATGGGATGAAGAATCCTGGAACGGGTGAGCCTTGGGAGAAGATGCAGGGGTTCTTGTGCAATGTCTCTCTGGATTTGATGCAGCGCAGGTGTGTGTGCACTGTTCCGCATGGGCAGGTCCAAGGCTGTGTCAAGGGAGGTCCTCGCCATGGAGAGCGTTGCAGCACAGTGTCTGGCGAGTATCCTCCACGCATGTGTGCTGCCTTAGCAGCGATAATCAAGTCGCATGTGAGCGGCAAGTGAGAGGCTAAGGTTTTCCTTTTGCAGGGAGTCGTTGGCATGGTTGCGGTGACACCCACCGTACTCAGCTTTCTCGCCTAGCTTGGTGTGTGACTGGCATATTTGCAGCTACACAATTGGGGCAGATGGGGTTCAGTTGCCACCTGCAGACGAGTCTTTTGGGGATCCAGCAGCAGTCTGCGAGGCAACCAAAAGACAGAAATACATTGCATCATTTGAGAAGCACTTAGCGCAGCTTAGACATAGGAATAAAACTTATACCGTCTGAGCAGCTGGAAGTGGCACTTCCAGCTGTTTAAACATACTATTATTAATTCCCACGTATTTCCTTGTTGGCCAAAACACCGTATGAGCAGCACTAAATGTACAAGCCATGACAACAGAGCATTAATAATTACAGCGTCTAAGCAGCTGTAAATAGCACTTCCAGCTGCTTAGACAGTGTAATTAAACTTATACCGTCTGAGCAGCTGGAAAGACTTGTCTGGAGCAGGGCGTTTGAGCCGCACTTTTCATACATGGTAGCTTGGGCCTTGTTGCAGGTCATGCAAAATGTGATTACAACAAATTATACCGTCTGAGCAGCTGTAAGTAGTGAGAAGCGTTGCTCGTACATTGGATTACCGGCTCGAATTGCAGTGTAATTACACCGTCTGAGCAGCTGTAAGTAGTGAGAAGCGTTGCTTGTACACTGGATTACCGAGTCTCGCCGCAGCTGTTTGTCCGGTTTCGTTGTGTACTTGAGGGGAAGAGGTCGGCCGCTCCGCCCATTGCTTGATGGTGGAGGAGGCAGCAGCGCCGGCGGCTTCGGCAGCGGACGCTTTGGCTTCAAGTTCAGCAGCAGCATCGGCAGCTTCGGTGTCAGCACCGGCGGTCTCTGCGACAGCAGCGGGTGCGAAGACAACATCAGGGCCTGCAGGGATCTCTTCAGCAGGCCCTTGCTCTCATGGCAATCCGACCGGTTTTGATCCAGACTTGGTTCAGCCGAAGGATGTGGACTTTGCGGCTTGGGTCCCTGAGGAACAGAGTGAGAAAGTTCAGAAACGATTGAGCAAGGGAGATACAAAGCTTGCCAAGAGGTTGATGTTGCAGGCGTTCAGCACGGCGATAGGTTGGCGCCCAACAGGGTTGAACGTGGGCCAGGCCCGCTTGTTCATCGAGCGGTTTCCCTCAGACTTCCGCCTTGGCGCAATGTCGAAAATCATATTGCCATGCCACGGCGGGCGGCCATACGTTTGTCCAGACGGGAAGCTTCCATGTCCTTTTCTATCAACTTGCAATGCCTTGCGGATGATCGATAAGAAGAAGGCAGAAATGTCGAAGGGCAATTCTGATCCTCAAGCTTTGAAGGATATCGACAGAGTCCTCAGCAAGGGTGTTCAAGTGGAGTGGATGGAGTTTGAAGATTACATCAGCTTCATGATCTATTGTGAGGGCATCGTTGTGCAGTCTGATGTTGTCGTAAAGCCTCACATTCTGGACACGGCCCTCATGTTTCTCGGCTTCTGTAAGAGCAAGCGTGGGAGGGCTCTGCAGGCGCAGGCAGCCGCAGGCATCGATGCAGCGGCTGTCACTGCTTTTGTGGCTGATGTGCATACTGTGCTTGGAGAGGGCGCCAAGCAATTGGAGGACGCTTTTGCCAAGGCCATGACAGGCAAGGCAAAGCATCGGCTGAAGGATGCAAAGGTACTCTTACGGATCACCGAGCCTGAGGTGATTCAGTTCCTGGCGTCATGGCGGAAAAAGGCGCACTTCTGCCATGCCAATGCGCTCGCACAACAATGGTTCCTGACAGCGGAATGGCAAGGCCTCAGGGGCGTGATGCTGGACGCTTGGACTGAGGAGAAATCAGTAACTGCTCAGATGGCTGTTGCAGATGCTGTCACGAAAGCTCTGTCGCAGTGTGAAATTCAATCCAAGGGCGACACGCCCAAGCTCACCCGCTGCACAATCAACCTGGAGGTCTTTCGCGAGATGGCTGGCGTCATCCGCCCAGGCTTGGAGTACTTTCAGAAGTTGCAGGCGCAGTACCAGGTGGCATGGTGGAAAGTTGGCGGGGCCAAGAAATTGGGTCGCAGAGTGCTGATTGACGGAGAAGCGGGGCTTCGTAGCACGTTTCTCTCAGCTTATGAGCATTGCGGCCGTGACGTGTCCAAGTTGTGTTTCAGTGAAACAATGCTTGGGAGTGACTTTGCTGTGATTGAAGAGAAGCTGGCCCTTGCAATGCCAGCGCAGGAAGACAGTGTGGCCACCGTGCCGAACAATGCAGAGGCTTCTTCGTCAACAGAGGCAGGAGGGACCACACAGGTCGAAGCAAGCATTGCGGCGAAGAAGGCAGCAGAAGATGTTGCCGCGAGAGAGGCTGCGGCGAAGAAAGCGGCAGAAGATGCCGCAGCAATCGAAGAAAAACGAAAGGCTGAGGCGGCAGAGCGGAAACGACAAGAGGAGGAAGCTGAACTGCAGGCCGTGCAGAATGAAACACGGATTGCAATGGACGATGTGTTGACAGTTTTCGACAACGTGCCGCGAAGCGGATGCCCCGTACCAGATGAGCTGAACAATGCTGCTTGGGCCATGTTTGTCATCCAAAGCCAGGCATATGTCAGAGGGAGGCCAAACAAAACCATGCCAGTCCTCCAGACAAAGCATTTGCAAGAGTTGCAATGGATCACACAAAAGGATATGCTGTTGGTGGGTTGTGGCCATGAACCCTCCGGAGTTCAGGCAGTGACATCCAAGCTAAAACAATTCGAAAGGATCAAGTCCTTCACATGGCAGCCACTGGTGCCAGTTGCTCAGTTGAGGTCCAGAACGAAGCACTACGTCGAATATATATTGATTGGCATTGGGCCCGAGTGCCCTTTCCAAGGCACAACTCCCAGCTTCTTGCAGGCCAAGCGCGGCTACCCAAGCATAAGACTGCGACCCAAGAAGTGTGAGCAGCCGATCCCAGGCATCAATGCAGGGATCGGCGAGGAACACGCGGGGTTTTGTGCAATCCATACTTGGGCACGCCGGTACATGGTACACTTGCCAAACCCACCAAGGGCTTTCAAGAAGGAGCAGCGGCCCGAAGAGGATGAGTTCATGGAGTTGGCTGGGGATGACAATGCAGCAGAGGATGAGTCCAGTGCCAGCGACTCAGAGGGCAGCATCGACCCGCCTGGAATGGGGAGTGATGTGGAGTCCGCAGAGGAGAACACGGCAGTGCCAGCATCGGCGAAAGTTGGCAAGGAGTGGAACGATGCTTGGCGGTGGGGTTGGGCAATGGAGACATGGAAAACCTTCTTGGAGCAATTGAATCCACCCCTTGCTGTCTTGTGCAACAGCTTCCATGCCCAGCCAGGTTTCCTGATGGCCGTGCTTTCGTACAATGAGGAGCGGTATGGGTTGGATAGGTGCAATTTGATTGCATTCTACCCACGGAACGGTGCAGTGAAAGAAGAGGGAGTCCGCTCGCAATTCAAGGCCTTAGAACAGGCTCACATGGCCGACCATGTGCTGGCTCAGGTGAGCTCAGTTTTCGCGGATTTCCGTCTTGCAGCCTCCAAAGCTGTCCGCAAGCGGCACTTGTTCCGCAGACCGTCCGTTGAGGGTCAGCCAAGCACCAAGGCTGCAAAGGTTGAGGGCAGCACCAACACGGTGGGCGTTGCGGATGGGGCGGGCACCGCAGGCATCTCTGCAGCGGCGCCCACTCAGGCATCAACGGGTGCAGACGCTGTGCCCGACGTCACGGCGAAGCTGTTTATCAGCGTTTACAACAACAGTGGCCCAAAGGCGCAATTGATTCCGCTCCCGGCCGACAAATGTGCAGAGGACAGCGATACTGAGACTTGTGGAGGCAGCGTTGGGGACATAAGCCATGTGATCGTGAGCAAACGTAACATGGCCACCATGAGCAAGTACAATTTAAAGATCATGCAATCCAGTGGACCGGAGGGGCTGGTAACGGATTGCACGTTGTCCGAGACATGCCGGCGGGCACAACTCTGCCTGTCAAGGGTATCTGGTTTAACGATCTTGAGAAGTTGAACGCTTGGCTCCGGCAGCAGCACCCGCTCACAGCCCAGGCCATGTCGCGGAAGATTGTTGAGGTGCACTGCACAGCGCCCCCAGAGGGCGGCAAGGTCACGCGATACTTCGTGATGACAGGCTTGGCCGGGTATGTCAACGCATACACCGGCATCCTTCAGCGGCCGAATGCGCAGCTCGTGTTCAATCCCGACCGCCCACTCGGGCAATACAGTCTTCAGGTGCGTTTGGTGGCAGATCTGGCTGCGGACCGCGAAATCCTCATCGCGTATGGATCCCGGCATTTGCTGAAGGAGAGAAAGCGTCCGGGACCGAAGTTGAAGAAAAATAAGGCCGCCCCTGATGTTGGTGGGCACGGTGCATGATGAGCCAAGCGCCAGAGCATGTGGCTGGCATCGTTGCAGCCATGTGCTTACCAGGAGGTTTGAGAGCAGATCCTGCTCCATGGCACGAAGTCAAAGCATCGTTGCTCACGTGTGAGCGGGCTACTAGTGCATCTGCGAGGGTTAGGGATTGGCTCGTGGCAGGCATCTTTGCAGCCACATGCGCTTGCATTGGACTTTAGCGCTTCATTGCTCGTGCAGCAAAAAGCTGGTTGCTTATGTTTGCTTGTCTGCATGGCTTCACGCATTACTTAGCTCGTTTGACAATATGTATGGAATGAGTTCCATTGCTGTCGCGTTGCTAGTGTTCTTTTCAGGATCAAGCTCGCCCGCCTCAGGCACCCTGCTGATGGCTGACGACTACGACGACTACTACTACGACGACTACGACGACGACTACGACGACTACTCTCCAGAGAGCACAGGCGGCGACGACGACTACGATGACGACTACTCTCCACCGCCCGGGTCTTCTCCGGTGAATGGGGCTGTGCACCAGGATGTAATGAATGCGTTGATGGCTGCCCAGTGGGCAGGGAGGGGCCCGGCAGGCGGCGGCGAGGAGGATCCGCCGCCTCCGCCGACGGGGGTCCCTGGCGGTGACGGAGCGGGCGAGCCGCCCGCACCGCCGGCGCCGGCAGCTGAGGAGGCCGCGGGCCCTCTCAGCGAAGAGGAGGAGGAGCAGCTGCGGCGCCTGCTGCTTCGCCGGCTGCACATCTCGGAGGGGGCTGGCGCCAAGGAGCGCCGCACCTCTGCCGGCGCCAGCAGCAGCAGCACTCAGGCATGTTTGCAGAGTGCTGCAGGAGAGCGTTTCACCCCCTCCGCCGAGTCTGCCGGCCCCACCTCCCAGAAAGGCTCAGCGTCGTCCTCCTCAGGCGCCGCCGCGCCGCCCCAGCGCCACGTCGCCGCGCCGCCCCAGCGCCACGTCGGCGTCGGAGGCAGCCAGGCGGGTGGAGGCCAAGCAGAGGAGTGGGCCTATGCGGTGTGGTCCGCTCCCACCGCCCCCCACTTGGTGGGTGTCCACGGCGGCGGAGGCCGCGCCTGGCGGCACATCGAGGTGCAGCTCGGCCGCCGCTATTGGTACACGGGAGGGGACCGGCTCCGGCGATTCGAGAGCCTGCACGCTGCAGTCGCCAGGTACACCGCTGAGGCTGGCTACCACGGGGCTCCGTCCCCCCCAGTCGTATGGCTGTGGTGATGATGTCCAACCTGGTCGTTGCGACCACAGAAGGCCTCGCCTCAGAAATGGCTGAGGACCCAGGGCTTCTCGATGCTGGGCGGCATCATTGCAGCCAGCATCCAAGAGGAGCAGTGAAATAATGAGGGCAACCAGCAGTTGGATGATGACTCGCATTTGCTTGTGGTTACCAGCTGAGCAGCCTCTCAGCGGCTCGGCGGCGGGTGTGGGGAAACAGCAGGCATATTTGCAGTTGTTTCCATATGCGGCAGGTGGCAGCGGTTTTCATTGTTGTGGACTTCGTGATGCATAGGGGATTTGTCGACCAGCTCGGCTTGTGCATTGCAGTTCCCTGCTCCTGCTCTGCCGTGCACAAACACAAAGTGCTCATGCGCATCAGGCACAATATGCGTGCGCCGTTGATGCTCTGTTCGCGCGCGCAGGCTTTTGTTTCTCAAATGGCGTGTGTCTGCTTTCTCCCTAATTGCCCCACTTGCGCGCCTGCCTCTCCGGGAGGTGGCAGGCATCAATGCAGCACCTCCCCACAGGACAGGGATGTGGTGCCGGGTCCGGACAGGCATGTTGCAAGCGGTCACTGCAGCAGCGTAGCTTGCGCATGCTACCTTCCAACTTGCACGGCGTGTTCTGGCGGTGGCACAGTGTTGCCTAGAGCAACAAGTTCGCAGGCATTGCCGAAGAGAGAGTGGAATAACTGGAAAGGCCGCACAGCATCCAAGTCCACTCTGCGTTTGGTGGCATCGGTGCATTGTGAGTTACAAAGCATGCTGGAGGCGTCTGTTGGAGAGCAGATTCTTACCCGTGGGCAGGGGTGGTCCAGCATTGCCAGTGGAGACACTTCTAAAGGTTCTCGATTGGAGAAGGTAGTGGCTCGGTTATGTCGGTGTGGCATCACGACTGTCATGCAGGCGAGGCGTGTCGATGGGCAGCCCGAAAACCACGTCAGCGCGGGGTTAAGCGAGCCCGTACAGAATCGGAAAGCGATGAGAGTGGCAGTGTTTGCGCAGAGGATGAGGTTACTGGTCTATGGCCAGACGTTGCCCAGGGGTTGGAACAGGCATCGTTGCAGTCAACCCCAACGATGCAAGAGGTGTGTGTGTGTGTGTGGGGGGGGGGGCGTCCGGGGGCGCTACTTACCTCAGGCATTGCTGCAACCGCAAGAGCATGCCATCGCGATTACCATCGGCCGTGTCATCATATGGGGTACCGTGAATGCCATTCCGCAGCGCACTCTGGAGGGCTTGATGGCACAGATGTCGTTGACAAGTGCTGCACTTGGGGAGAAATACCATGGGGCATGGTTTGCTTCCATGTTCTCAAGCTTGGCATGTCATCTGTGCCAACAGATGACGCACTCTCGCATTCGCGATCCTCCTGTCAATTTGCCTTTCCCAAGTTGCTTCCGTGTGGTGTGGGACGGCATAACATTACGGAACGGTGCCACAGTGATTCCGATTTTGGTGGTCTTCACGGATCATTCCGGGCAGATTGTTTCCGAGCTTGTTGACGCACCAATCAGCCAAGGGTCGAGCGGGCAAGAGGTGGCTGCTTTGGTTCATGGCGTGCTGGACAAGAAGCTCTCGATCAACACGAAAGCTGTCTTTAGATCAGCAAGAGGCCTCGGCTCAGCGAGCAGCAGCACTCAGGCATCGTTGCAGAGTGCTGCAGGAGAGCGTGTGTCCAGTCGTTGTGATTTGCTCACGTCAATGGTAGTAGACCGTGCATACTCAGGGAAGACAGGCAACAAAGCAGATGAGCATATGCGCCAATTGTTGGGCCTCAAAGTACGCGTGGGCCTGGCAGACAAGATTCATTGCTGCACTGGCGCAGCTGATTTTGTGTGGTCAGGGAAGAAGCAGAGAGCAAAGAGCAAGGCAGCAGCGAAGAGCAAGGCTGCAAAAGACAGCGATACAGAAAGCTCGAGTGGCGGCAGCAGCATTGCCAGGGGCAGCAGCAGCAGCTGCAGCTCCAGCAGCAGCAGCAGCAGCAGCAGCAGCAGCAGCAGCAGCAGCAGCAGCAGCAGCAGCAGCAGCAGCAGCAGCAGCAAGGAGGAGTGTGCACACTCAGGGGAAAGTTTGAAGGCTCGTGCTCTTCGCGTACCTTTGAGTATCGGGCCAGGCTTTGCAGGCGACAGCGGAGCTTTGGACGCCACAAAGGGATACCAGGCATTGCTGGAGGCATCCCCAAAGACATGGCACATGGAAGACCAGCGTGTCACACGACTTCGGCACAGCATGAGCAAGTGGGCACATTTGTGTAACAGCATGTCCAAGTTCTTTAGCAGAGGTATCAATCGCACTTTGTTGGCCAAGGCGTACCGCCGACACGGAATTCACTCTTGCCCCCGCATCATCACGCCATTGAAGGTGCGGATGGTTGTGTATTGTGGGCAGTATTTGAGCCAGTCGATGCGCCACCATGCTGCTCGGGCCATGGCAACCAGGTTGGCAGCCGGAAGATGTAAACAGCGGTGTCAAGGTGCGAACGAGTCCGGCAAGCAGCACAAGGATAACATGAAAAAGCTGCGCCATGCTCAGGGCATGGGGAAGGTGTTGTGTAGTCCAACACTGCAGTTGCCTTTGCTTGTCAATGACTTGTTGCACATGCCCGCGGGGTATCAGAATGGCTGCTTGGTTCTGCAGCGCACGTGTGCAGTATTCTTTCGGTTGCATCTCTGTGCTGCGCAAATGTGGTGGCAGTTGATCTTTCTGGGCTGCCCGCAATGGGAGCGGCAGCAGTTGATTGACCGCATTTTGCTGAGCAGGCGGTCATCGGTGCAGGCGGGCACCTCCGTGAGCGGGCAGGCCAACAGTGGGAGGGGCAGGCATCAATGCAGCACCTCCCCACGGGATGGCATGGCAAACACAATGGCATGGGTGTTCCGCTGCCGTTTCTGCGGGTTGCTGCAGCAGAGTGGAAAGAGTATGGTGCATCATTTTCGCCGTTGTCATCCCGACTCAAGTTGGATATATACAATTCCAATATTGTTCAGAATTACGAGCCCCAGGTGAGTTCGGCCGTGCAAAGGATAACGCGCTTGAGCGTTGGAGCAGATGCGCTTGCTGGCCTTGCATTGCGGCAGCCAGGATCTATAGTTGCGAGCTGAGAGGCTGCTGGCGCATATGATGTTGCTGTTGCCAACCGCTTAACTATAACCAATAATCGTGCGATCGGCGAGGGATGCCTTTCTCAATCCGGTCCCAAGCATCCCGAGGCCATGGGGGAAGCCCTGCAAGGCCAAACTTAAGATCCAAGAACTCGTAATCATAGTCGGTGAGCCGCTCCGTCAGCAACCTGCTGCCACTGCTCCTGTATTACAATGTTATGTTTTGCTCAACAAAAACAAAACAAAACCTGATATTTGTTTAACAAGAACAAAAACAAAAACAAATCCCGAGATTACACTTCAAGTCCTGGCGAAATCTGTCGTGATCCGCCTGCCCGCTCGCAAGCCGACATACACTGCGACGGCAGTGCTGGCAGCGGCGGGGGTGCCTTCCCCAGCGACCACGGACCCCGCGCCAGCGCCTCCGCCGCCTCCGCGGTCACTGCCGGCCGGCACCGGCGCCGGCGCAGCCATCAACAGTGCTCATCGCCGCGGATTTCCTTTGAGCCAAAATGGCTACGGACACCACCCTGTATACAACACACACCACACCGTGCCGTACGTATATACATACGTACAAAATGTATTGTACCTTCGTATACAACCCCCCACCCCCTTTCTTTCCCTAGGCCACGGATG
>JAPIWU010183819.1:0-13713 GCA_037576205.1 Pyrocystis lunula | reverse complement strand
CGACTGGAACAAAAAGACCAAGCAGCTGCTGGAGCTTCAGAAAAAATGGGAAACCATCGGTGGGTTGCCACGCGACCGAGCCAGACAAATCAACAAACATTTCTGGGGTAATTTCAAGGCCTTCTTTGCCAATAAGAATGCGTTTTTCAAAACCCTGGAGACCCAGCGTGAGGAAAACTATAACAAAAAGAAGGAGCTACTGGAGAAAGCAGAAGCACTTAAAAACAGTGAAGAATGGGATCAGACAGCCAATGAACTGAAAAAACTTCAGAACGAATGGCGCGACATAGGCCCAGTGCCGGAGAAGTATCGTAACGAGGTATACCAGAAGTTTAAGGCGGCTTGTGATACTTTCTTTGAGCGTAAGCGAGCTCAGGGCAGTGTGCAGAATAAGGAGTTTGACCAAAACCTGAAAAAGAAGGAGGAAATCTGCGCCATGCTGGAGGCTTATATCAACTCTGATACCATAGAGCTGGGGCAGGTCTATGACCTGCTGGAGCAGTACTCTGAAATTGGATTTGTGCCCCGAAATGCCATTAAGAAGATACACGACCGGTATGATGACATCACCAACCGACTGGTGAGCCTTGAGGATCTTTCTGATAGTCAGCGTGCAGAGTTGGAGACACAGATACAGCTGAGCAAGCTTAAGAATAGCCCCCATGGCGGACAGAAAATTCAGCGAAAAGAAGGGGCGATCAAGCGTAAGCTGTCTTCTTTGGAGAGTGACATTGCCACTTGGAAAACCAACCTCGACTTTTTCGCGGATTCCAAGACGGCCGATAAACTGAAGGCAGATTTTAACGAAAAAATTGAGAAGGCTACTGCCGAAATGGAGGAATTGAAGAAGCAGCTACAAATGTTGAAGCAGATTTGATTTTTTTTCCGCGAGAGGCTTTGTAATTCTTAAGAGGAATTATACATTTGCACTCGCTTTCAGAGAAAGCAAACCAGATTTCACTGCGGCGCAGTAGATCAGGCCTCCTTAGCTCAGCTGGTAGAGCAACTGACTTGTAATCAGTAGGTCATTGGTTCGATCCCGATAGGAGGCTCATTGGAAACCCACTTTATGATAAATAGAGTGGGTTTTTGTTTTTTCTACAACTCTGTGAAACCCTCATTTTTGAAGACGGTATAGTTGGATCAATCCGGGATCAATCCGTATTTCTGGGGGATTGCGTTTTTCAAGCATAAATATTAGCTAGTCTAAATAGGAAGAATTCGACGTTTGTGACTCCACGAAATTAATTTCTAAACGCTTTGATCTTGGCGTTGAAATCACTCATCAAACGATCATGCTGCGTATTCGATTGTCCAACCTTTATGATTCTAATCCAGCAATCAGTTTGATTAGATCTTCGGTTTGAAGTTTCTTTTTCAATCTTTCTTTGGCCTTTTCCACCCCCCGAACACTGATTCCCGAAATCACAGCTATCTCCTTGTTTTTTAATCCCATTTTCAGGAAGGCCGCCAGTCGAAATTCATTGGTGGTAAGTTTGTCACATTTCCGGGAAATTGAAGCAAAAAAATCAGGATGTACTTGTTCGAAATGGAGCTTGAAGTTTTCCCAGTTATTGTCAAAATTGAGCAATCCATTAACTTCTTTTTTGAGTATCGAAATGGCCTTTTCCTCCTTTACCTCTGATTTAATTTTGGATTTCAGGTCTTCTAGTAATTCATTTTTTCTGATCTGAGCGGCGACCAGGGCTGTGAGTTGTCTGTTCTTGTTGTTGAGCTCTTTTTCCAACATATTCTTTTTAGTCACGGTCTCAGCGTGGGATATACGCAGGTTGAGAAAGCGTTGTGTTGTTATAATGGAGAAAGTGAGCACTTCTAGGATAAAGCATATTTGGGCCAGATAATGTCCAACGAGGTAGTTGGTTTGGGAAGAATTATATGCAAAGAGGTACATAATCAGGCCAATATTGAAGAAAAGCGAAGCAAAAAAGAAGTAGAGTGAAAGTCCGTTTCCACGTTGCCAATGTATAAAAGAACAGATCAATATAGGGATGTATATGCACGGTGAAATTATTTCACTGACAAGAATGGCCTGTTCGTGATATCCCATAAGATGGGGGATTAGCATTGCAGTATGTAACCCGAGCAGAGAAAGTAACACGATTCTGGTTACAGGGAAGTTTTTTCTGAAATACAGAAAGTCCATTGCATAAAGTGAGTAGCTGAGGGTGATGGCGATTGTTGGTACCATTAACCGAATGCTTCGCTCAAGGCTTAAGTCTGTAACCAGATCAAAATAGATGAGCATTCCACCAAATACACTTACCCATATCAGATAGGCCAGGTTGTTGAATGACAGGAGGCAGTAGTTTCGTTCGCCGCTTATCACATAAAGAGTGAAATTGAAGACGGCAATAATGAGCATGATACCTGCTATGAAAAAATTGAAGGCAGTACCCCATCCATACCACTTTTGAAAACCTCCCGCAGTGTAAGCCAAAAAGCCCATTCGCATAGACGATTTCATGGCCGTTCGTCCAGACTGAGTACGGTTGATCACATGAAAATAATAGTAATCTGAAGAATGAGCCGGAATGGATAAAGGAACAATCGAAGTTTGGTAAAAGGGATACTCCCTTTGGGATGCGTCTAGAAGATATCCATTGTTGGCAGATAAAAGCTGGGCTGACCCCTGGCGATCTGGTTGACGGTAAACTACTATACTATCAAGAAAAAATGTACTAATGAAAAGGTCTAAGCGTGTATCTGTTGGGTTGGAAAGGCAAGCCCTAAACCAGTGAGAAGTCCTGTCCGGGTTGAGAAGGCTTGGTGAATAGGGTTGATAACCTTCGGGTGAAAAAGGATCACCCAGGTCGTCATCCACATAAATATGCATTTCTTCTTTTAGGTCGTAATAGTCCATGTCAGACATTACCTGAATGACACATTGAGCCTTCAAGCCTGACGATAACAAAGTAGTTAGAAGTAAATATGTAATCGTTGAAATGCTGATACGCATGAATGATCGCTGATATTCTCGACATGCGAATCTAAACCCGTCAAAGATTAACTACCAACAGAAAATTAGATTCTTGTCGTGGATTTGTCGTGTGTTTGTCGACCAGTTATTTGAAATATTTTGATTGAGGCGTTTTAATTTAGGTGCAGCATTTAATTATGACAGATAACAAATCTACCAATGAAGGTCGCCAGCCTAGAATCCCTCATATGGCTTTGCCAAAAGGGGGAGGTTCCTTAAAGGGACTCGGCGAAACTTTCAGCCCTGATTCGTTTACAGGTACGGGTTCTTATGCTGTTCCAATATCCGCTACACCTGCAAGAGGTTATGAACCAAACCTTAAACTTGAATATAGTTCTGGGGCAGGGAACAGTCCTTTTGGCCTGGGGTTTAATATTCACCTACCCAAAATCACTATTCGCACTTCTTTAGGCATTCCCAAATATGATGGTACCGATATTTATATATATGGTAGTGGTGAGTTGGTCAAAAGAAACAAAGTCCCCTATGTCGACAGTAATGGTTGGGATGTAATCGAATACATTCCACGCGTAGCAGGTAGCTTTTCATTGATTACCCAGCATATAAAGCCTGATCAAAGTAGTTCTTACTGGCAAGTGATCACTGCTGAAAATGAAACCCACATTTTCGGTAAAGAACAGAGTTCTCAAATACATGATCAGTCAAACCCTTCAAGAATATTCGAATGGCTGATTGATCGGTCGATGGACGATAAAGGCAATAAAATCCTTTACACCTATAAAGCTGAAGATCTGTCAAACGTGTCTTCGGATCAAATCAACAGGTCCTATAACAACAAGTACATTCAATCCATTCGATACGGAAACTATTTCTCACATGGAGTTGAGAATTTTGCCTTTGAATTGGGTTTTGATTATGGTGAGTATGTGTTGAAAAATCTGGATGAAGGAGGCACAGATCCATATACTCCTCAAAATTCATGGAGCTGTCGGCAGGACGCGTTTTCAAGGTATGAGAGCGGTTTTGAGATAAGGACTGCACGCTTATGTCAAAATATTCTACTCTTTCATCATTTTGAAAATGAATTGGGTGACCCATGTCTGGTGAAGCAATGGTCTTTGGGCTATAATCAAATAACCAACTATCAGAATGTAGCGATTACCCAGCCCGCGACACTCTCAAAAGTACAATTGACCGGTTATCGTCGGATGGGAACCAGGTCAACAGATTCATATACTATTCAATCATTGCCGAATCTCATTTTTGGGTTTTCCGGTTTTGTTGCACCGAAAGCCCCTGTTTTTGAGCAGCTTCAACTCGATGATGGGGAGATTAACAGTTATTTGCATGAAGTGGGCTTTGAGCCTGTAGATCTTAATTCGGAAGGGATAGCCGGACTGTTTTATTCAGACGCGGGTGCTGCGTACTATGCCTGTCCCGAAGGAAATGGCCAATATGAGAAACCAACATTGTTACAGAGCTTTCCCAATTCCTGGCAGTTTCATAGCGGAGAATCTGTGTTTGCGGATCTAGACAGCAATGGCGTACTAGAGCTCGTACATCATTCAAACTTGGGTAGTGGCTATTTTGAAAGAACCACCAAAGAAACCTGGCTAAGCTTTCAGCCTTTTCCGCAATACCCAACCAACTTTTATTCGCATCATGCAGAGTATGTGGGCTTAAGCAATAACGGTAAAATAGACTTGATCGTAGTTGGAGAGAATCAAGTGAAGGTGTTTTCATCGAAAGGGACTCAAGGTTATGCCGCTCCGGTTAAGGTCGATCTGCCGGAGGGTTTCCCTTTGATCAAGAAAGGTTATCTGGAGGAATTTGTAGGATTTGCAGATGTCTTCGGTGATGGACTTTCACACAGAATAAAAGTGTCAAACGGAAACGTGTCTTGTTGGCCGTGTCTTGGCTATGGTCGGTTTGGAGATCAGGTTATCCTCCAAAATGCCCCGAACTTTGAAAGTGGGTTTGATGCATCGAGGCTGCTCATCACCGATATTGACGGATCAGGTACGGCAGATCTAGTATATGTTTATGCTGATCGTATCGATGTTTTTATCAATCAGAATGGCAACTCTTTTTCTGATGCCATCAGTATCAATTTGCCTGTACCTTACGCTGACCATGACCAGATTCGTTTTGCAGATATACTTGGAAACGGAACGAATTGTCTGGTATTCACCAAAATGGGGGTAACCCCGAAGCATTATTTCCACAATTTTATCGGCGCGATAGAGATTGATGGGCAGGTTCAAAGCAGCATGAAACCTTATCTGCTCAATACCATTGACAATGGCATGGGAGCCTTCTCTCAAATCCAATACTGTAGCTCCACGAAATTTTACCTGAAAGACAAAGAAGCTGGCAATCCCTGGTTAACTAAATTACCCTTTCCGGTTCAGGTGGTGGAACAGATCATCAGCATAGATCAGATTGCCAATTCCCGGTTTACACAGCAGTTCAAATACCATGACGGCTATTATGATCCTGTAGAGCGAACCTTTCGTGGGTTTGGGTTCGTTGAGACCTGGGATTCTGAAGATTTCGAATCCTACACGCAGAAGCTGGCTTCAGATAAACAGGTTGATCCCAGGTATTTTATCCCACCTGTTTACACAAAAACATGGTACCATACGGGAGCCATGTTTGACGATCAAAGTATTGGTAAACAGTATTCCAAACAGTACTGGCAGGGAGAAGGACAGGCGTATCCATTCCCCGACTCAGGCCTTTCAGCTGATATTTGCAGTGCTGAAGCTGACACATTAAGGCAGGCCTATGTAGCCATGCAGGGCCATGTGATGCAAACAGAAGTGTATGCGAATGATGCTGCCACCAATCCGGAACTGGCCCCCAACCCCTACACTGTAGAGCAGTCCAACCTGCAGGTACAGCTTTATCAGCCCCTGGGTGATGAAACCTATGCTTCTTTCCTTGTATTGCCATCAGAAAGCATCAGCTATCACTACGATCGCAATCCTTCTGACCCTCGTGTGCAGCAGCACTTCGTTTTGGAAACCGATACATACGGTAATATCATTATGGCAGTCAGCGTCTTTTTGCCGAGAAGGACAGGAGTGGATTCTTTCGTTTATCCACAGCAGCAACAGCTCAATGCGACACTGGAGTATCACCAATATGTTACATCTCCTACCAGCCCAGATAAAAATAGTCAGGTTTATAATGAAAACCTCTTTTGTCACCTGCCGAGTGAAAGCCAGAGCTTTGAAGTGACGGGATTGAGCCTATCGAATGGTTATTTCACCTTAAAGGAATTGAGCACCCAACTGGGAGCTATCAACTTGCCAAAAGGAACAGGTGTGGTTCCTTACGGTGGAACTCCCGGAACAGGAGTGCAGGCCCTGCAGCTTTCCTGGGAGCAGGTTTATTATTATGATCAGGCCCAATCGGATGCTTTGCCATTAGGTCAGGTTTGCAGTCCTTTATTGGTACATCATCATGAGCATGCTTGCTTTACGCAGGAATGGACAGTAGATGTTTTTGGAGGCCGGTTGATTGATGCGCCAACGTACTCCAACCAGGGTTATTTAGATAATGTACTCTATACCAAAGGTGGGTATTTCTTTGATGAAACCACTGGTTACTGGTGGAATAAAGGGCTGGTGCAGCGCTACTTTACCAGTCAAAATCAGGAGTCCTTTTACCTGCCCTGTGCTACCGAAAACTTCTTTGCGCAGCAAACCCAGAGCACATCGAAACCTCAAGATGCCTCCTTGTGTACCAAAAGCACCGTCCAATACGATAGCTATTACCTGGCAGCCACGGGCAGCACCGAGTATTTAGCCAATGGCAGCAATGAAACCCAGCTCAGCACACACGCAGAGGTGGATTATTTGCTGATGCATCCTTACCAGGTGACGGATATTAACCAAAATGTGTCACAGGCGCTTTTTGATCCATTGGGACAAGTCATTGCGACCACCCTTTTTGGGATCGAAAATGGAAAAACGGTAGGAGGGATGACACTTTATCCATCAGGGAGTATGGCTGCTCAATATCAGCCGGTGACCAACCCAACGTTCGATGATGCGATCGCCAACCCTCAAAAGTACTTGCAGGGAGCAACGAGTTACTTTTACTATAACCTGAATGCATGGCAGGAAAATCAGCAACCGGCAAGTTACGTCTATTTGACCCGAACACAATTCAACTCGGAGGCAACCAATGCCAACCTCCCGTACTGTCAGGTAATGCTGGGCTACAGCGATGGAATGGGAAAAGAACTGCTTTCCAAAGCATTGACGGCACCAGGCATGGCCTATTCCGTGGATGCAAATGGAAACATTGAAACCAGCAATGGCCAACCGGTGCAATTACAGACTACTCAGCGTTGGGAAGTATCCGGACGTACCTTGTACAACAATAAAGGACATGCTTTTGCCCAATATCTGCCGTACTTCAGCAATTCCTCTTTGTTTGAAAACCAGGCCAGCTTTGATGATGGCATTCCGCCATCCATTGTTCATTACGATCCATTGGGCCGGCAAATCCGTGTAGACACACCAAAAGGCTTTTTCACCAAAGTGGAATTTACACCATGGCAGGAACAGCATTTTGATGAGAATGACACCATTCTGGATTCGGATTATTATCAAAATACGGTGTTAAGTAGCCTGTCCACACAAGACCAGCATTCGATTACCCAGGCGGTGGCATTTTACAACTCACCTCATACCAAAGTGTATGACAATATGGGGTACCCCTGCTTTGAAATAGAAAACAATCTGGGAAATGTCACCGCTGACCTGTTTGCGAATATCAAGTTTAACCCCGGTGATACGAAAGAGACATTGTTTACTGCGCTGCAAAAAGCAGGCTATCTCAGTGCAGATCCTGACCATGCAGGACTTACCTGGCTAACGGGCAAATTTCAGCCTTACACGAGAGGATTCCAACTGGGACTTCCGAGTCAGTTTAAACCTTATGAACAACAGATCATTGATGTCTTAAGGCAAAATTGTCTGACTTCTATTTACAACACAGATATACTGGGACGGGTCACGCAAATGATTGACCCGAGGCTGTATTACAGCAATGTGAGCCAGCAAACGGCTTATTACAATTTCAATTACCAGTATGCGATGGGTGGGAAAAAGCCGACCTATACGGATAGTACGGATGCCGGGACTGACATGCACCTACACAACATCTTTGGGCAGCAGCTTTGGTCATGGAGTCCGAGGGGCTATTGCCAACTGATCGAATATGACCAGCTACAGCGAAAAGTTTCTGTCAATTCCCAGTGTGTGACAACTCAGGGAGTGGTTACCGATTACAGCAGTTTCAATAAAGTGGAGGTGTTTACTTATGGTGAATCCCAATCCAATCCGGCAGATAACAACCTAAACGGGCAATTGTACCAGCTTCAGGACCTCTCCGGGGTGATCCTCAACACTGCTTACAGTATTACTGGTGGATTGCTGAGCACCTCCCGGCAAATGGTGACGGATTACCAGGCTCCAGCCAACTGGAACAATCAAACCGACCTGAATAACAACGTATATACCACACAAACCACTTATGATGCACTGGGTACTCCCATCACGCAAACCACACCGGATGGTACGATCACCACCAATACCTATGACCAGTCTGGGCGGCTGACGGCTGTTGATGTTCAGTTTTCTGACGGAACTCAACAAAACATCGTTTCGGCAATCCAGTACGATGCTAAGGGCCAGCGAATGACCATTCAGTATGGAAACGGAACCAAAACCTATTACACGTACGAAGACACCACGCTGCGACTGTTGACGCTAAAAACCACCCGAAAGAACAGCTCGGGAGGAATTGATGTCCTACAAAACCTTATTTATACCTATGATCCGGTGGGGAATATCACCACGATCAATGACAGCAGCATCCAGACGGTATTTTATGCCAACCAAAAAGTAGAGCCAATCTGCAACTATTCTTATGATGCGCTGTATCGACTGATTAAAGCGACTGGCCGCCAGCATATCGGCATTAATGCCAATACCTACCAAAACAACCAAAGTGACAATAGCTTTATGCAGTGTATCTTCGGGCCGATTCCTTCCAGCAACGATGCAACCGCCCTGGAAAACTACATAGAGAACTATACTTATGATGAGGCCGGAAACCTGATCCTGAAACAGCACATTGCTTCCACTTCCTTTACCAGAAATCTGGCCGTGGAACCCAACTGCAACCGGCTGCAAGGCTTGACCTACGATGCTTCCGGTAACCTGCGGACACTAAGTATCAACAGCACCGTCAACCTGTCTTTCAACTGCTGTGAAAATCTGGTGGCTGCTGCCACGATCACCCGGGACTCTACTGACGATTCAGATTATTACCTGTATGATAGCAATGAGCAGCGCACCCGCAAGGTAAGTGTGCTCTCCACCCAGGGCAATACCTCTTCCAGCATAGAGGAGAAAGTCTATCTGGGCAATTATGAACTTAAGCGAAACTATACCGGTAGCATCTCCACGGCCAACTGCACCTTTGAGCGGCAGGGTCTGCGCATCATGGATGATGAAACCTGTGTGGCAATGGTTTATACCATTACCCAGGATACACAGAACACAAGCCAGGTAAATACCCGTCAGTTCCGCTTCCAGTATGCGAACCAGCTTGGTTCGGTGACGATGGAGCTGGACCAAAATGCCCTACTGATCAGCTATGAAGAGTATTTTCCTTATGGTGGCACAGCACTGATTACCGGCACGAACCAGACCGAAGTGCAGGACAAAGAATACCGCTATTCCGGCAAAGAGCGGGACAATAGCACGGGGCTCTACTACTACGGCTTCCGCTACTATGCTCCCTGGCTGGGTCGCTGGCTCAAGCCTGACCCGGCTGGCACCATTGATGGGATGAATTTATATGCTTTTGTAGGTGGAAATCCTGTAGGCCATAGAGATGTGGATGGGAGGGCAATACAAACAAAAAAAAATCAAACAAGTAAAAAGAAGAAATCTACCATTACTCTTGAAAATGGTAAGATCAAAATCAACAAAAGAGAAAATTTTGAAAAGGAAACATTAGATGATTTGCCATGTCCTCCAGGGTATGATCGGAGACATGGGGCTGGGAAGGCTGATTTAATTAATCCTGCAATAATTGAAATTGGTGAAAAAATCCTAATGGAAAAAGGAGAGACCAAAGCCGTGGATTTTCTGAAAAAGAAATTTGACAAATACGAATTGAGGTACCCGAGAAAACAAAAAGATGTCGGTGAATTTGAATTATTTATGAATAAACTATTGAATAAAGTAAATAGTAGTAAAAAAAATCTAGTTGTAGGGAAGTCAGATGAAAATCAAGGAATTGAGCTAAATAATCAAGTAGGGAAAGGAATCTTGGTTCATGCAGGAGAGTTATTTTCTCAAGCAGATGACACACCATCGGAATTAGGAACATTTAAAAAGGTAAAAACAAAGTTATATGACAGTGTTGCAGATATTCAACCAAAGAATGGAAAAGGATTGTCTAAAAAATCAGTATACGCAAATAATGGTCGGACAATTTTGAGACAAATTATTGAGAGATCTGAGAATTCAGATGAGCTGATTTATGGCCTACAAAATTTTCAAACTTCTAATTCAATTGATGTTATACATGATAATACTACAAAGCCTCAAACTATTGAAATGTTGAGCAACGCTAATTTTTTGAACCAGATAATTGTAGATAGGAAGTTTGATGCTGGTAAAATGTTGGATGAAATGCATGAAAGATTTTTTAAAGGTCAAAAATAGCCCCCTCGCTTGTGCCGCTACGATATAAGCTACTAAACTTAAACAAAGAACCAAAACACTAAGGAAAATAGAAAATGAGCCAATCTAACACCAATGCGCCTACCTGGGCAAACCTGTTTGGAGAAACCAGCTATTACGAAGTGCCGGAAGGCCGCTCGGTGTTGTCGCCTGCCGCTTATTTTATGGATCTGATGCGGGTGATCCAAAACTACATCAGAGTAGATACCGCAAATGGGGGTGTCCCTTTTTCTACCCGCAGACCGGATCTGGCAGCACTCATTTTGGATGATCTCAACACCTTCACAGAAGTGCCCAAACTTCAGATCGTGAATCAGGTATTGCAGGGTGTGTTTGCTAATGACCCGGAACTGAGTACCCATATCTTCCCATTCAACCTTCCGTACGATCACCAGTTGGAGCGGATTCGGGCTTACCTGACCAAAAACAAAACTTCCTGGTCAGCCATTCAAAAAGAGCTGAATGATGATTCCGTTCTCACTTCGGTCTCTATGGCACTGGAAATCCTGGGGTTATCTTATAATCAATGGCAGATCATCAATACAGCATTGACCGCTTCGGCAGATGCCGGCACATTGGCTACTTATTTTGGTTACCCATCCACAAGCACAGATTGGATCAGCCAACTGGGCACAGTAGATAATTTACTTCAGCAGACCGGGCTCACGATGAAGCAGCTTCAGTCGTTGATTAGCCAGGACCTATCCAAAGCAGAAATCAGTGTGGGGTTGCAGGGAGATTTCTTTATCAATGACGATGATAAAAGTTCACCATTGTTCATTGAGCAGGTTGACCCTCTGAATATCGTTGTGAGTTCGCAGGGCTATGATGAGAGTGCCGAGTACATTTTTGGCATTGCCTATGTGAAGACAGGTAATGATGTGGTCATAGATTATCAATATAAGACACAGGATCCGACTAGTGTACGGGGCATGCATGTCGTCCAAATCAACCCTGTGGGAGGAGGGGTTATAGAGCATAAACAATTTGATACCTGGGCAAGTGCTGATAATGCCAACGCTTTGGCTAAGTATGTCACCTCCATCCCAAAAGGGACCATCGTGGCAATGGCAACTATAGATGATGCTTCAAGGTTTATTACAGGCATAAATGCTGGCGAACAAGCAAACAAAGAGGCTATTTCAGCTATAGAGAACTTAGGTAGCACCAAAATAAGTGCACTTGCTTATCATGATTCCTGGGCCTTTATAGGTGTGCAGGGCGGTAGTGCTATGGCTGAAAGCCTGGATTCTGGAGGCACTGAAGTTACAGCAACCTACTCTGCCCCTGCCCATAACAACCTCTCAGGGTTAAATCAGATAAGAGCGGATAAGCTTAATCGTTTTGTGCGACTTGGAAAAGCCATTGGTTGGTCTTTTGCAGATTTGGATTGGGCTATACGAACCTCTAATCCTTCCACCCCCGTAATGGACATGACCGTATTGCCATATCTGGCCTGGATGCAAACGCTGAAAGAACAATTTGGGCTTTCTATCAATCAGGCCTGTGCCATGATTGGGATCATCAAAGATTATGGAGCAGCTAGTGGTCAGACCTTCTTCGATTCCATATTTTCCAACACGAACATTCCCAATGCCCCCACTTGGCAGACGAATGGGAATTATAACCTGACCTGGACTTTCTCACAACTTACAACATCGGGTACGTCAAACAAAACTCACCAGATCACAACATCCTTGACTAGTGCCTTGTCCACTGCATTGAAGCTAAGCCAAAGAGACCTGATATTTTTGGGTAATCAGCTTACTGATAGCGGTAGTATTGCTCTTACTCAGCAAAATCTCGGGATTTTATATCGGTTGAGCCTGCTTCCAAAATTAACAGGACTTTCCATACAGCAGGTTTTCATTGCTGCTTCACTTTTGCCGGACATAGCTTCTTTAGAAAATCAAGAGACGACTTCAAATGCGTCGGATTTAAGCACCATAAACTCCCGCTCCGATCCGGAGACAACTGATAAGAGTATTGAAGTTGTAAAAGCTTTGATTTCTTCCGATCCAAGCCAGGTGATAGAAGCCATCGGTTCCATTATTGAGTTCAGTAAATGGTTGAAGAAATCTGGTTTTTCGCTTTATGATCTGGAGTTCGCCATAACTGGTCATAGTAGCAGTGTGGAAGTACAGAATAGAATGGTGGGAGGTGTAGCCGCTGCCAACTTCACTGGGTCATTTATCCGTGAGCTGGAAAAGTACCTGCTGACTGAAAACCTATTTGCGTTAAAGATTCAGTCTTCATTAACGACTCTGCTGGCAACCCTAAAACCCGATTTGCAAAGTACTCGCTCCGCATCGACGAACGGAAGTATTTCTTCAGGTTCCACTTCAGATAGCACTGTAAGCACAAGTACGTCCAATAATGACGCAGATACCAAAATCAAATCCACAGATGAACGTACATCCAACATGGCAAGTACCGCAACTCTGACGACTGCTTCTGCCACAAAAACCACGGACGCAACATCAGGAGTGTCAAATCTGAATATTTCTACCCTGGTAGAAATAGTTTCTAGTGCTGTTTATGGACAATTGTTAGCTCTACAGGATGATTCCACCGCATATTTATGCTCCAGTAATGATCAGGGTGAAATCGTAGAGGGTGTACCAACCCCCACACAAATCATTGATTTTTTCAAATCCGTCCCAAAACAGGCTATTACAGATTTGAACCTGAGTACAAGCCAGGCTGACCAACTTAAGGGTATTTGGAAGGGGCTTTGCGAAGCCAGCCAATCGAGTGATGCAGTTGTTGCAGCAGCATATTCCACATTTAGCTCAGACATCAGTTTATGTCTTCAAAATCATCAGCTTAAACAAAGAAAGACATTGGCCTCCAATTTAGCTTCATTGCTTAATGTCTCTCCAGATATTGCTGAAACAATTGTAGGGTGGGGGGATCAAAATGTAATGACTCTTTTAAACGAAGTGGACAAAGGACTAAGTGCTACGAGTGCTATAGGTG
>JAPIWU010182709.1:0-13716 GCA_037576205.1 Pyrocystis lunula | reverse complement strand
TGTTTTCTAACACGCCCTGAGCCTAAAGGCTCGGCGAATAGTCTTCTCGGGGCCGAATTCTTTAGGGTACGTTTCAGGACCAACCAGGGGTTCGTTCCAAGTCTAACCCAACCGCAGAGCGGTTGGTAGCGCCGCCAAACGCCGTTTATCCGACCAAAGACGGTTGCCAGCGCCGCCCAACGCCGTGCCGACGTGACCGACGACGCCGTTCTGATCATGATTGTGGATCAGCAGCGTGCAGCCTTCCGGAATGGCCTCGAGCATGAAATCATCGACGCGGACGATGCGCGGTTGGTCGCCGTGGAAGACGGCGCCCGCCACCAGGCGATCGACGACGCCCTTGACCCGGACCGTCACCGCCGAGGCGAAATCCGTCGACTGCGCGACCTTCGACTCGATGACCTTGATGCCGATTTCCTGGGCGATGTGCGCGGCGTTCACGAGGTTCACGCCTTCGCGGACCGTCGACAGGATGCCGCGCAGGACGGCGATCGTGATCGGTGCGACCTTTAGTTCAGCCACATCGCCCGAGTACTCGACCTCGACCTGATCGACGCGACCCTGAGTGAGCTGGCCCTGGAACGAGCCGAGCTTCTCACCGAGGGCGATATAGGGCGCGACCGAGGCCATCTGCTCCGGCGAAACCGAGGGCACATTGATCGAGTTGCGGATTTCGCCCTTCAGGAGGAAGTCCCGGATCTGTTCGGCGACCGCGACGGCGACGTTGATCTGCGCCTGTTCGGTCGAGGCGCCGAGATGAGGCGTGCAGATCACGTTCGGGTGGTTCACGAGGGGATGATCCGCGGGCGGCGGTTCTTCGACGAAGACATCGAGTCCCGCGGCGCCGACCTGGCCGGATTCGAGGGCGGCGAGCAGCGCCGCTTCGTCGACGATGCCACCGCGGGCGGCGTTGATCACGATCAGCCCGGGCTTGGCCTGCGCGAATTCTTCGGCCCCGAGGATCCCGGTCGTCTCCTTGGTCTTCGGCACGTGGACCGTCACGACGTCCGCGCGGCTCATCATCTCACCGAGCTCGACACGTTCGACCTCGAGCCGCGCGGCGGCTTCGGCGGTGAGATAGGGGTCGTGCACGATCACCTTCATGCCGAGCCCCTTGGCTCGGGACACGACGAAGCGACCGATATTGCCGGCGCCGAGGACGCCGAGGGTGCGGTTGTAGAGTTCCATGCCCTGGAACTTCTTCTTCTCCCACTTGCCGGCCTTCATGGAGGCGGTGGCCTGGGGGATATGGCGCGCGAGGGAGATCATCAGCGCGATCGCGTGCTCCGCCGTCGTGATGTTGTTGCCTTCCGGCGTATTCACGACCACGACACCGTGCCGGGTGGCGGCGGCGGTATCGACGTTGTCGACGCCGATGCCCGCGCGGCCGACGATGCGCAGGTTCTTGGCGGCTTCCAGGACGTCGGCGGTCACCTTCGTATTCGAGCGGATCACGAGGCCGTCGACGTCGGCGATCAGCTCGAGAAGCTCGTCCGGCGAGCAGCCGGGCTTGTTGAGGACTTCGATGCCCGGGGATTGTTCGAGGACGGTGACCCCCTGCTCGGCAAGGGAATCGGATACGAGGACTTTCGGCACTTCGGCACCCTTCTGATCTACAGCGAACCGCACGGGGTCCATGCGGTCGGTCGGTAAGCGGTCGTGGCCGCCCTTCGGGCAGCGTCGTTGTTCGCGCGCCGGTCGCAATCTTTCGCGCGGCGCGATTCAGTCTGTCTCGTCGATCATTCGCCGGGGTAAGGCATGTTGAGGCGCCTGGCCGAAGGCTGGGCGGCGGGTCGGGTCCGGGGCCATTCGAAAGCGCTCGAATGCGATGAGTCGCCTCGGCCGGGTCGAGTTCCAGAAACAGCCTGGATGGGCTAACTCAGCGACACACCTATGGATTCCAACCGGGGCCGGAGTGTGCCGGAGGCGCCTGGGAGTCTCAACGGGACCGGGCCATCGTGCTACGGTCGTCACCCGCTCTCCGCTGTCCCGAGCCACTCGAATCGGCCTCGGCGACGACCGGCGACTTCCTGGAGCCCGCGACACGATGTCCCCGCCCGCCCCTCCCCGCGCTCCGGCCAGCGTGCCCCGCCTCACGATCGAGACACGTGGCGCCCTCGACGGCCGCATCCGGGTGCCGGGCAGTAAGAGCATCACGAATCGGGCGCTGCTGCTGGCGGCGCTGGCCGAGGGCGAGAGCCACCTCTCGGGCGGGCTCGAATCAGACGACACGGTCGTGATGCGCGCCGCGCTGGAGGCCATGGGCGTCTCCCTGACCACGACGCCGAGCGACTCCGGCGATCTCTGGACCGTCTCCGGTGGCGGCGGGCGATTCATCGCCCCGGATCACGCTCTCGACTGTGGCAACTCCGGCACCACCGTCCGCTTCCTGACCGCCGCGCTCACCCTCGCCCTCGACCCGATCGTCGTCGACGGCAACCCGCGCATGCGCGAAAGGCCGATCTCGGACCTGGTGAGCGCGCTGCGGGCGCTGGGCGCCGAGCTCTCCGTCGAAGGCGAACGGGAGTGCCCGCCGGTGCGCGTTCACGGCGGCGGACTCCCGGGCGGCAGCGCGCTGATCGACGGCAGCCAGTCGAGCCAATACGTCTCCGCCGTCCTGCAAGTGGCCCCCTATGCCCGGGAGGACGTAGAGCTCAGCTTCAAAGACGGGATCATCGTGTCTCGCCCCTACATCGATCTCACCCTCGAAGTCATGCGTGCCTTCGGCGCCGATGCCGCCTGGACCGGGGACGACCGGTTGCGGGTGCGCGCCGGCAAGACCTATCAGGCACGGGACTACACGATCGAACCCGACGCCTCCTCCGCCGCCTATCCTTTTTGCGCCGCCGCCATCGCCGGCGGCCGCGTCGCCGTCTCGGGAATTCCCGAGGACTCGCTGCAGGCGGACTTCAAGATCCTCGGCCTGCTCGAGCGGATGGGCTGCGTCGTGACCCGGGAAGCCGACGTCGTGACGGTGACCGGCTCGAAGCGCCCACTGCGCAGCCTCGGCGAAGTCGACATGAATGACTTTCCTGACGCCGTGCTCGCCTACGCGGTCGTCGCCCTCTTCGCCGACGGACCGACGACGATCACGAATGTCGCGAACCTACGCATCAAGGAAACCGACCGACTGGCCGCCCTCGAAAGTGAGCTCTGCAAGTTAGGCGCGCGCGCCAGCACCGGTCCCGACTGGTTGCGCATCGAACCCGGCCCCATGCGCGGTGCCGAGATCGAGACCTACGACGACCACCGCATCGCCATGTCCTTCGCCCTCGCCGGCCTGCGCGTCCCGGGCGTCGTGATCCTCGACCCCGGCTGCGTGTCGAAGACCTGGCCGGGATATTTCGAGGCCTTCGAAGAGCTCTAGCTGGCCCCTTCCCGCGGGCTTCTGCGTTCCTCGTTCGACACTTTTTTCGTGTCACGAGTTGACATGGCTCGCTCCGTGAAAATCCATTGTGGCGTACCCAAAGACGGGTCGATGCCAGCACCCGAACCCATTTCAGGTTCGTGCGAACAGGGATTGCTCCCCTGGCTCGACGCGCAAGTGCAATGCGTGCACGACTGCATGCACCAATGGACACCCATGGACGAAGGAGCCCACATGACGATTTTCCACCGACCGCGTACCCGATTCGCCCAGGCGAACCCCCTGTGGAGCCTCGCCAGCGAGTTGGAACGAGAACTCAGCCCCGCCTTCCGCCCCCGAGACGCCGTCTACCACGGCTCACGAGGCGTCTATCCGCCCGTCAACCTCCACGAGACTGCCGAGGGCTATGTCCTGACGGCCGAGCTTCCCGGCGTCGCCGGTGGGGATGTCGACGTGCAGGTCGAAGGCTCGACCGTGACCCTCAGCGGCCAGCGCAAGCCTGGTGAAACGGCCGGCGATGGCGTCGCCGTCCACCGCAGGGAGCGGCAGTCCGGCACGTTTCGACGCGCCTTCGAGCTTCCCTCGGAGATCGATGTCGACCGCGCCAGGGCCTCACACAAGAACGGGGTCTTGACCCTCGAACTCCCGAAGTCGGCTGCGGTCCAGCCGCGGCAGATCACGATCGAGACGAATTAGTCGCGAACCCGGGGTCCGAGCAGAGACCCCTCACGTTAGGCGCAACGATGCTTCCGCGCGCCTCGATTGCGAACGCTTCAATACGACCCACCGCCGGGGCTTTCCCCGGCGTCGGGTCAGGAGACCATGACCATGACTGAGAACACGAATTCGAATATGACCGCTCAGCCCAGCGTAGAGACCCAGGAGATCGAAGCGCGTGAGAAGGCCGAGCTCGTGACCGAAGACACCCGACCCGGTTGGATCTTCCGACCGGACGTCGACATCCTCGAGACCGCAGACTCCTACGTCGTCCTTGCCGATCTTCCCGGCGCCGACGAGGACTCGATCGAGATCCAGCTCGAGAAGGGGACGCTGACCCTCGATGCGCGCCCGGCGCAGAGCGCCCCGGTTGTGGATGCGAATGAGACGGGAGAAGCGGACGCCGCTGCGTCCGTCCGACCGATCTACGCGGAATACCGGACCGGCGGCTACCACCGCGAGTTCCGAGTCTCCGAGGACATCGACTCGGAAGCCGTCTCCGCCAAAATGAAGGACGGCGTCCTCGAACTCCGGCTGCCGAAGAGCGCCCAGAGTCGCCCCCGCCGAATCACGGTCCAGGCGGCCTGAGCGAGCGCGCTTCATTCCGCACACCACAAACCCGATCTCACGCCCGCCACCCGGCCATGCCCTGCGCATCGCCGGGTGGCGCCGTTTGGGACGCCCCTTCCCCGCGCTCGACTCCTTCCTCGGCTGGGTCCCAGGCGAAGCGGCGGGCCGCACCTCCGCGGCCCGCTCCCGCCGAGTGCGTGACGCCCTATACTGCCGCTTCGCCGCCCCCGCACTCCCCTCTTCTGCCTGCGCATGAAGTCCGGGAATCGCCGAGAACGGATCCGCAAGGACGCAAGCAAGGAAGAGGTCCCACACGCCTATGCCCTCCTCGACGTCGTCGAAAGAGAACTCCGAATCGAACCCGCAGCCCGAGAAGCCCGTCTTCAAGGCCCACGCTCATGGTCAGTCGATCTGGCTCGACAATATCAGTCGCGACCTGCTGCTCTCCGGAGAGCTGCGACGCTGGGTCGAGCAGGAAGGCATTCGCGGCGTCACTTCGAATCCGGCGATCTTCCAGAAAGCCATCGCCCAGTCGACGGACTACGACCCCGCCGCGCGCGCGCTGATCGGTCAGGGGGCGAGCGATGCTCTCGATGTCTTCGAGAAGCTCGCCGTGCAGGACATCCAACTGGGCTGCGACGTGCTTCGTCCCGTCTGGGAAGAGAGCGGCGGGCGCGACGGATTCGTCTCCCTCGAAGTCTCACCGCATCTGGCCGATGACACCGAAGGCACCATCGCCGAGGCGCGCCGCCTCGCGAAGGCTGTCTCCCGGGACAACCTGATGATCAAGGTGCCCGCCACACCGGAGGGCATCCCGGCGATCCAGCAGCTCATTTCCGACGGCATCCACATCAACGTGACGCTGCTCTTCGCGGTCGACGCCTACGAAGCCGTTCACCAGGCCTATATCGCCGGCCTCGAAGCACGGCTCGATCGCGGTGAATCCGTCTCGGGCATCGCCAGCGTGGCCAGCTTCTTCATCTCACGCATCGACGCTGCCGTCGGCGGACAGATCGCCGCTCAGCTCGAAAACGAGAAGCAGGACGCGCGCGCCGACCGCCTGCGCGCTCTCGACGCGAAGGTCGCGATCGCCAACGCCAAGCTCGCCTATGCCCTCTTCCTCGAGGAGCTGGCGAGACCGCGCTGGGCACGCCTCGAAGCCGCAGGCGCTGATCCCCAGCGCGTCCTCTGGGCGAGCACGGGCACCAAGGATCCCGCATTGCCGCGCACGCTCTACGTCGACGAGTTGATCGGCAATCACACGGTCAACACGCTGCCCGCCGCGACCCTCGATGCGTTTCTCGAAGAGGGCTCGGTGCGCGACGCGCTGGGGCGGGATCCCGCGAAACTCCGGGCCGAGGCGCAGCCGGTGCTCTCCGAGCTCGATGCTCTCGGCATCTCGCTCAAGGAGATCACGGACGGGCTGCTGACGAAGGGCTGCGCGCTCTTCAGCGATGCTTTCGACGACCTGCTCCTCTCGGTCGAAACGAAGCGACAGAAGCTGCTAGGCACTCGCCTGGCCGGCACCCGTTATGCGCTCGGCCAAAACGCTTCCGACGTCGAGGCCGCGCACGCAGCCTGGACCGAAGCCGGTCACTCCCGTGACCTGTGGCAAAAGCGTGCCGCCCTCTTCTCCGACGCCGACGAGGCGCGCTGGATGGGTTGGCTCGACCTGCCCACGGCTGCTCCCGACGTCGCGATCGCCAGTCCTTCGCTGCGCGAAGCGGTCCGCCAGCATCCGGCGGACACGGTGGTCGTGATCGGGATGGGCGGTTCGAGTCTCTGGCCCGATGTGCTCGGCCAGACCTTCGCCTCCATGAGCGCCTCCATGAGCGCCTCCGAAAGCAACTCCGAAAGCAACTCCGAAGACGGCGCCGGCGGCTCGCAGGGCGCCGCCGCAAACGCACGTGGAGATGCCGACGAAGGTCGACGACGGACGCGGACGATGAAGGTGATCGACACGACGCTGCCCGATGCGGTGGAGAACGCGCTTTCGGGACTCGACCTCGAGCGCTGTCTCTTTTTCGTGTCGTCCAAGTCGGGCTCGACGATCGAGCCGAACGCGATCTTCGAACTCGTCTACGACCGACTCGTCGGCAAGCTCGGCCCCGAGAAGACCGGGCGCCATTTCGTCGCGATCACCGATCCGGGCAGCGACCTCGAAGCCCGCGCCAAGCGCCTCGGATTTCTCGGCGTCGCCCTCGGCCGCCCCGACATCGGCGGCCGGTTCTCGGCGCTCTCCCCCTTCGGTATGTTGCCGGCGGAGGCCATGGGGCTCGACCCCGAGGCGCTCCAGGCCCGGGCGCGCACGATGTCCGCCGCCTGCGCGCCCTTCGTTTCTCCGGAGTTGAATCCCGGAATCGGGCTCGGCCTCGCCCTCGGCACGCTCTCCCGCCAGGGCCGCGACAAGCTCACCCTGAGCGTGTCTCCCGAGCTCGCCGTCTTCACCGACTGGATCGAGCAGCTCGTGGCCGAATCGACGGGCAAACACGGGCGCGGCCTGGTCCCGATCGGGGGCGAGCCCCTCGATGGGCCGGGATGTTATTCACAGGACCGCATCTTCGTCGATCTGAATCTCGCCGGCGATTCCAGCCAGCCCGATCGGGAAGCGAAACTCGAGGCCCTCGAGGACGCCGGGCATCCGGTGATCCGAATCGATCTCGCCGAGCGACTCGACCTGGTTCAGGAGGTTTTTCGCTGGGAGATCGCGACCGCCGTCGCCGGCTCGCTCTGGGAGCTCAACCCCTTCGACCAGCCGGATGTGGAAGCCGCCAAGATCGCCAGTCGCGAACTCATGGCCCAGGCGAGCAAGGGCGGCGAACTCCCCAGACCGAAGGGCAGCTTCGAGGTCGACGGAATTCGCCTGATGCCGGCCCCGGCGCTCGGCGCCGACACGGCGACAGACGCTTCGGCGCTTTTCGAGGCGCTCCTTTCGAGCCTCGGCCAGAACGACACCTTCGTGATCAACGCGTTCCTGCCCGACACGCCGGCGATCAGGCAGGCGCTCGCGCAGATCCGCAGAGGCCTTCGGCGCGCTCATCCCGTTGCGACGACCCTCGACTTCGGACCCCGCTACCTCCACTCGACGGGTCAACTGCAAAAGGGCGGCCCCAACCGGGTCGCGGGGCTGCATCTCTGGCAGGGCGCGGCGTCTCGCAGCGGCGCCCTCGAAATTCCTCAGATGGGCGGGAATTTCGACACCCTCGCCGAAGCGCAGGCGGCGGGGGATTTCGCCGTCCTCTGCGAAAGGGAGCGCCGCATGATCGGGATCGACGTCGGCGCGGACCCGGCGGCCGCGATCGAAAAAATTGCGCGCTGGATGAGCGAGGCGATGGCCTGAGATGACGGACTCGAAGCCAAGCGCTCAAGCCGACCCCGCCGAAGCCGCCCTCGAATGGGTGCGCGACGGCATGAAGCTCGGACTCGGGACCGGGCGTGCCGCCTCGGCTTTCGTCGAGGCGCTCGGCGCGCGGGTCGCGGCGGGGCTCGCCGTCACCGGTGTGCCGACGAGCGATGCCACCGCCGACCTGGCGAAGCGACTCGGGATTCCACTCGCCACCCTCGAAGAGGTCGGCACCCTCGACATCACCTTCGACGGCGCCGACGAAGTCGATGGCGAACTCAACCTCATCAAGGGCTACGGCGCCGCGATGGTGCGAGAGAAAGTCGTGGCGGCCAGCTCCGACCAACTCGTGATCCTCGTCGGCCCCGAGAAGCTCGTCGATCAGATCGGCGAGCGGGGACGCCTCCCCATCGAGGTCCTGCCCTTCGGCGTCGATCTCGTCCGCCGCGAGCTGGAACGTCTCGGGCTCGGCGCGGATCTGCGGAGCGATGCCCAGGGCAAGACCGTGGTGACGGACAACGGCAACTGGATCCTCGATGCCAAGCTGACGCCGCCGCTCGATCCCTTCGCCCTCGAGGCCGCGATCGTCGGCCTCCCCGGCGTCCTCGGAACCGGGTTCTTTCTCGGCCTGGCGGATGCGGTGCTCGTCGGCTCGGATCAGGGCGTCGAAGTGAGGCGCGCCAAGCCCCGCTCGACCTGATCGCGCTCGAGCGCACCTCGATGGGCGGCCGCCGCTCCCCTCGCCTGAACGGACTCATCGCGCTTTCACCGGATTTGCGTATCTTTTTACCCTCACTTAGGTAGAATCGCAGACCGGAGGCCCCACCGTGTCCAAACGTCCTTTCTTCGTCCTGCCCGGCGGAATCTGCGTCCCCCTCGAAGGGGATTGGCGCATCGCAGAGCTGCGCGGCGATTGGTACGTGCTCGGCCACCATTCGGTCGTGCCCTGCGGATCGGAGAAGGCCGCCACGAGCATGCTCGCCGAACTCTCGGCACAGACCGATGTCGACCTGCTCGCGAGCGAAGCGATCCAGGGCCTCGACCGCATCCCCGAATCCTGGGAAACCGATTCCCTGGGCGAATCCGGACTCGCCTGAGGCGCGCCTCGCCCCGGCGAGCGCTCGCAGTTGGAGTCGTCGGCCGGGCCTGAGAAAAATCGGAGATTTTCTGGACGCCCGCTGCATCGCCTAACGCCCGCCGCCCCGCCACTCTCGGAATCCGCCGCGTCATACACGACGCCCAGGGCGGAGAACGGGAGACCGCATATGCGCGCAATTCGATCGTTGCTCTGGGTAGGCTCGGGTCGGGGACTCTCCGAGAGTGGGCTGACAGAGGCCCCGGAGCTCGATGTCACCTGGGTCCCCGATGTCGCGGAAGCGCTACTGCTTCCCCGGGTGCGCTTCGACGGCCTGCTCCTCGAGTCGCTCGAAGCGGATGATCTCGGCACGGCACTCGAGGGGCTCGAACGGTATGCGACCCGGGATTCGATGATCGTTTCCCTGCCGGAGAGCGAGGCCGAGCGCGCCAACGAGATCGCCTCCACCGGAATCGGCGCCGTGCTCGTCGTCGATCCGGACACTCCGGGCCCGGGCTTCGTGAGCGAACTCGGCGAGACCCTCGATGTCCTCCACGAACGGCGACAACGCGCGACTCCTCACCCCCCGATCCGCGAGGCCGGCGCGCCTGCTTCCTCGGTGGCGGACGCGCCCACGCCCGGTCCTGTTTCGGCCGAGGGCGAATCGCCTAACGTCATCGCTTCGAGCCGGGCCATGCGGGAAGTCTATGACCTGGTCGACCTCGCGGCCGCGAGTCCCTCGACCGTACTCGTCACGGGAGATACAGGGGTCGGCAAGGAAGTCGTCGCCCGCGAGCTTCACGAACGCAGCCTCCGCGGCCAGGAACCCTTCGTCGCGATCAACTGCGCCGCTTTTCCGGAGTCGCTGCTCGAGAGCGAACTCTTCGGTCATACGAAGGGTGCGTTCACGGGGGCCGATCAGAACAAACCCGGCCTCTTCGCAGCGGCAGGCGCCGGCACGCTCTTTCTCGACGAGATCGCCGAAACGAGCCTCGCCCTACAGGCGAAACTCCTTCGCGTCCTGCAGGAAAGAGAGGTGCGCCCCGTTGGCGGAACCCGGTCGAGGGCGATCACGTGCCGAATCATCGCCGCGACGAACCGCTCCCTCGCCGAGGAAGTCGCCGCCGGACGTTTCCGGGAGGACCTCTTCTACCGACTCAACGTGTTCCCGATTCGAATCCCGCCACTCCGGGAGCGCCGGCGCGACGTCATCCCCCTGGCGCGCTACTTCCTGGCCCTTCACGGTCCGCGCGAGGGAAAGCTCGGCTGTCACCTCTCCCTCGCGACCTGCCATCTGCTCGAAGGCTATGGCTGGCCGGGCAACGTCCGCGAACTCGAGAACGAAATCCTGCGGGCCCTGATGCTCACGCCGAGCGGCGAGCTGATCACCCCTCGCAACCTGTCGCCCAAACTCTTCGAGATCCTCGAGCCCGTGGCCCACGGTGCGCGGCCGGATGAATCCCTGCGCGAAGCCCTGGAACGGGTGGAGGCCTGGATGATCCGGCGCGCCCTGGCGAATACCGAAGGTCGCAAGACCCGGACCGCCAAGAAGCTCGGACTGACTCGGGCGGGGCTCTACAAGAAGATCAAGCGCCTCGGTCTCGACTAGCACGCGCCGCGAGAACGAAGAGGCCGAGGCCCATCAGCACGACCGTACCCGGTTCCGGCACGGGCAGGCTATCCGGCGGCCCGACGATCGTGAGCTGCGTCGGATCGAATCGGAGGCGCGTGATGTACTCGTCGCCGAAATTCAGATTCACTTCGAGGCCGGTGGCCGGATTCACGGTGCCCGTCTTTTCGCTCGAGTTCAGCGAGCTCTGGAAGAGGCCCGTCCCGTCGGGAAAGAGCAGGAACTGCGGCGGGTGGTAGCGCGCGCGGTCGAGTCGGCCGCGTTCCCGGGCGTCGATCGAGAGCGCGGCGCCGCTCTTTGCGTCGGGTACCAGCTCCGCGATCTGGAGTCCATCGCTCAGATCCGCGTCGCCGGCGATCTCGAAGCGGAGCGAGCTGCCCTGCTGCGACCAGTCGAGGGGCGAGATCGGCCCCTCCCCCGTCGCGAATCGGTTGAGCGCGAAGGCCCGAAAGCCCGAGGGCGTCGGGGGATTCACGCTCAGCGAGCCGTTCACGACATATCGAACCTCTTCGATATTCGCGTTGCCGAATTTCTGGCCCGGAGCGAAGGAGCCGAAGAGGTCGAACTCGAAGGCGAAATTGCGGACGTTGCTGAAGGACGGCGTGATGTTCCGGCTCTCGAAGTCGGCCGTGCGGAGTTCGAGAGTGAAGGCCGTCGGAGTGGTCGTGACCGCGAGGGCGCCGCCTGCGTTCGAAACGATGCCGAACACGAGACTCGCCGCGAGGAGCAGGAACACCGATCCGCGATCCGATCCGCGATCGACGCGCTGAGCGATGCGGTGAACGATGCGGGGCACATCCCGGGCAAACGACGCAGCGCGAGTCGACCGCGCATGGGGAATCGCCGAGGCCGCGCGAGCCGAAAAGGACACAGAGGCAAATGGATCGAAGCGCATGGACGCCCTCCCGAAACCGGGCCGCTCGATCGGCCCGCAAACGCCGGGCGCAAAAGGGGCGCCGGTCGCGTACCCAGAAGTGGTTCCGAAGAAGGGCTTGTGGCAGAACGCGCGCAGTCTTTCGGCAAGTCCGACCCCAAGACCCGGGATCGATCACTCGCAAAGACGCAAGAGGCGTCTTATCTACGCGGGTTCAAAAGGGAACGGAATCGCGCGGCGAATCCGGGCACGGCCCGGTGACCAGGACGCCCAAAGGCGAAGTCGGCAAGCGCAGGTGACAGGCGGTAGATGGCAGGTGGCAGATGCCCGGTAGGCGGAGGCGACGATCGGAGACGCCGTTCCGACACGACGGAGCGAGCCCGCTCTACCTGGCGGGCGTGTACCAGACCGGCGACGTGTAGGCGCGCTCCTGGATGCTATGCGGGACACCGTCCGGAACCTTCGCGCCGAATACGGCGGCGTCGATCGTCGACCAGCGCGGCGTCGGGATTTCGAGCACCCGCGCGTAGTAGAACGCTCGCTGCTTGCGATCGAAATCGGGATCCTGCCAGAAGCTCTCGAGCATCGCGGCTCCGATCGAATTTCGATACGTCGCCGCCTCGGGGTCGACCGTATTCCCGACCGCCGGCGCCCTGCCCTCCGACCCGACCTCGCGTCCGCCCGAGAGTGCGACGTCATACACCTTCTCGTGACTCTTGCCGTCGCTGCCGATCCAGCCCTTGACGATCTGGATGCGGTCGAGGTTCGCACCTTCGGGGTCTCGCAGGGCGCGCACCAGAAAGCCGGGCTTGTCTCGGCGCTTCGCTTGCCCGAGCACGCCGCCCATCGGCACGCCTTCGGCATAGGCCTTCACCGCCCAGTCCGGATCCGTCAGATCGTCTTCATCGAAGCCGAAGCCCGCGAAGAGCCGCACGCGCATGCGCGTCCCGGTCGTCGCGTAGGTCTCCCGCCGCTCCATGGCCGCGAAGATCGCCTCTCGCGAATTTTCGATGGCCCAGACCGCCGCGAGCCCCGAGGCGACCTGTTGCCATCCGAATACCGCGGCGTCTCCAACTTTGGCGAGCGCATCCGTCATGCGCGTCGGGTTCGGCTCCATGCCGGAATGCTTGCCGAAGAAGTTGTTCTCTTCGGAAGTCGCGAGCCCCGTGTGGCTATCGGTGCTCCCGATCATGCCGAAGCGGTACGGATTGACACCGGTCTTCGCCTCGACTTCGAGCCCGATTCGCAGCGCCGAACGGGCGTACTCGCCGGGCAGCATCTCCGGTGTCTTCGCCGCGGTGCCTCCCAGATTCGATGTGTCCCAGGTTTCGTAGCCCGCGAACTCATCGTTCGGCGAGAGCACCGGATGCGTCTCCCCATCGCCCTTGATCTGGGTGACCTCGACCAGCGGCTCCCACCGCGCGCGCTCCGCCGCGTACTCCGCATCGAAGCCGCGACCGTCGATCCGCCTCGGTTCGAACATCATGCCGTTGCTGAGGTTGCCGTTGTGTGGGATGGCGAGCACGTCGTCCCCGGTGCGCTCTTCGTAGCCGGCCATCGCCTTCCACAGGTCTTCGGGGTCGGGACTGTCGAAGCTCGAGGCCGGCACTTCACTGGCCGTCTTGTCCGCCTTTCCCTTGTAGATCACGACGCGGTGGAGATTATTGCCCTCGATCATCGAGGTCCATTCGTACCCGGTAAACGCCGTGAAGACGCCGGGGCGATCGTGTCGGTCCGCCGTGCGCGCGACCTCGGACCAGATCTCCGAGTCGAGCGCCGGCACCTCCATCTTCCGGTCGTTCACCGCGAGATCGCCGATCACGATCATCGCCGCCTCGAAGAATCCCCCCTCTTTGGATTTCGCGAGGTCATGCAGCATGCGGCCGTAGTCCGTCTCGAGTACTCGTTCGTCGCCGCCGAACAAGCGCGGCATGAGACCGAGGTACTCGAGGTGGTCCGATACGACGAGAAAGTCAAGAGGACGCCGGAGCGCGAGCTTCAGCCCGTGGGTCGACGTGACCGTCTCTCCCCGGGCGAGTCGATAGGCGACGTCGGGTCCGAGCTGCACGCCGAAAAGGAAGGCGTCCGGGGAGTTCGTGGTATGCAGATGCGTATCCCCGAAGAAGACCTGATTCGGAAT
>JAPIWU010181602.1:0-13722 GCA_037576205.1 Pyrocystis lunula | reverse complement strand
AAATCCAGAATCCAAAAATCCGAAAACCCAAAAATCCAAACAAATCAAGAAAACCATAAATCCAAACATCCAAAAATACAAATAAAAAAATCCAAAATCAAAAATCCTGAATCCTAACGTCTAAATCAAAAAATCCAAAATCCAAAAATCCAAAAAATCAAGAAAACCATAAATTCACACATCCAAAATACAAATACATCAAAAATCAAAAATCCAGAAATGCAAAAATCCGTAATACAAAAATCCGAAAATCCCAAAATCCAAAATACAAAAATCCAAAATCCAAAATCCCAAAATCCAAAAAGCCTAAATCCTAAATCCTAGATCAAAAAATCCAAAATCCAAACATCCAAAAATCCAAAAATCCAAAAATACACGAAACCATAAATCCAAACATCCCAAAATACAAAAATCAAAAATCAAAAATCCAACAATCCCAAAATCCAAAATACAAAAATCCAAAATTCCCAAAAGCCCAAACCCAAAAATACAGATATCCAAAATCCAAAAATCCCAAAATCCTAAATCCAAACTCTTAAATCAAAAAATCAAAAATCCAAAATCCAAAAATCCAGAAATACAGAAAACCATACATCCAAACGTCCAACAATACAGATACAAAAATCAAAAATCCAAAATCCAAACAACCAAAAATCCAATATACAAAAATCCAAAAATCCCAAATCCAAAAATCCAAGAATCCAAAAATACAGAAAACCATAAATCCAAACATCCAATAATACAAATACACAAGTCAAGAATCACAAATCCAGAAATCCAGAAATCCGAAATACAAAAATCCAAAAATCCAAAATCCAAAATCCAAAAATCCCAAATCCAAAAATCCAAAAATCCTAAATCTTAACTCCTAACTCAACAAATCCAAAATCCAAAATCCAGAAATCCAAAAATGCCAAAATACAGAAAACCATAAATCCAAACATCCAAAAATACAAATACAAAAATCCAAAAGCCCAAAATCCAAAATTCAAAAATCCAAAATCAAAAAATTCCAAACATCCAAAAATCCTAAATCCTAAATCCTAAATCCTAAATCAAAAAATCCAAAATCAAAAATCCAGAAATCCAAAAATCCAAAAATACAGAAAACCAGAAATCCAAACATCCAAAATACAAATACAAACATCAAAAATCAAAAATCCAGAAATCCAAAAATCCGAAATACAAAAATCCAAAAATCCAAAATTCCACAAGTCCAAAAATCCAAAATCCAAAAATCCAAAAATCCTAAATCCTAAATCCTAAATCAACAAATCAAACATCAAAAATCCAAAAATACAGAAATACAGAAAACCAGAAATCCAAACATCCAAAATACAAATACAAACATCCCAAATCAAAAATCCAGAAATCCAAAAATCCGAAATACAAAAATCCAAAATCCAAAAATCCAAAATTCCACAAACCCAAAAATCCAAAATCCAAAAATCCAAAAGTCCTACATCCTAAATCCTAAATCAACAAATCAAAGATCACAAATCCCAAAATCCCAAAATCCAAAAATCAAGAAAACCATAAAGCCAATCATCCATACATACAAATACAAAAATAAAAAATCCCAAATGCAAAAATCCAAAAGTCCAAAATACAAAAATCCAACAATCCAAAAATCCAAAATTCCACAAATCCAAAAATCCAAAATCCAAAAAGCCTAAATCCTAAATCCTAATTCAAAAAATCCAAAGTCCAAAATCCAAAATCCAAAAATCCAACAATCCAGAAAACCAGAAATCCAAACATCCCAAAATACAAACGAAAACCAAAAATCCCAAATCCAAAAATCCCAAAATCCAAAATACAAAAATCCAAAATTCCAAAAATCCAAAATCCCAAAATCCAAAATCCCAAAATCCAAAAGTCTAAAATTCTGAATCAAAAAATCCAAAATCCAAAATACAAAATCCCAAAATCCAAAAATCCATAAAACCAGAAATCCAAACATCCAATAATACAAATACAAAAATCCCAAATCCAAAATCCAAAACACAAAAATCCAAAAATCCAAAATGCAAAAATCCAAAATTCCAAAAATCCAAAATACAAAAATCAAAAAATCCAAAATCCAAAAATCCAGAAATCCTAAATCCTAAATCAACAATTCCAAAATCCAAAATCCAAAAATCCCAAATCCAAAAATCCAAGAATCCAAAAATCCAGAAAACCATAAATACAAACATCGAACAATACAAATACAAAAATCCCCAATCCAAAATCCAAAAAACAAAAATCCCAAAATCCAAAATGCAAAAATCCAAAATTCCAAAAATCCAAAATACAAAAATCAAAAAATCCAAAATCCACAAATCCAAAAATCCTAAATCCTAAATCCTAAATCAAGAATTCCAAAATCCAAAATCCAAAAATCCAAAAATCCAAGAATCCAAAAACAATAAATCCAAGCATCCAAAAATACAAATACAAAAATCCCAAATCCAAAATCCAAAAATCCAAAATACAAAAATCCAAAATTCCAAAAATCCAAAAATCCAACATCCCAAAATCCAAAAGTCCAAAATCCAAAATCCTAAATCAACAAATCAAAAATCAAAAATACAACAATCCAAAAGTCCAAAAATCCAGAAAACCATAAATCCAAACATCCAAAAATTACAAATACAAAAATCAAAAATCCAAACTCCAGAAATCCAAACATCCTAGATACAAAAATCCAAAATTCCAAGAATCCAAAATCCAAAAATCCAAAAATCCAAAATCCAAAAATCCAAAAATCCTAAATCCTAAATCCTAAATCAAAAAATCCAAAATCCAAAAATCCAAAATCCAAAAATCAAAAAATCCGAAAATCCAAGATCCTAAACCAACAAATCCAAAATCCCAAATCCAAAATCTAAAAAATCCAAAAACCCAAAAATCTTAAATCCTAAATCAAAAAATCTAAAATCCAAAAATCCCAAAATCCAAAAATCAAGAAAACCATAAATCCAAACATCCAAAATACAAATACAGAAATCCCAAGTCAAAAATCCAAAAATCCAAAATACCAAAAACCAAAAATCCAAAATCCAAACATCCAGAAATCCTAAATCCTAAATCCTAAATCAAAAAAGCCAAAATACGAAATCCAAAAATCCAAAAATCCAAATCCAGAAATCCAGAAAACCATAAATCCAAACATCCAAAAAACAAATACAAAAATCCAAAATCCAAAAATCCAAAATACAAAATTCCAAAATTCCAAAAATCCAAAAATCCCAAATCCAAAAATCCACAAGTCCTAAATCCTAAATCAACATATCCAAAATACAAAATCCAAAATCCAAAAATCCAAAAATCCAAAAATCCAGAACACCAGAAAAACCAAACATCCAAAAATCCAAACACAAAAATCCAAGATCCAAAATCCAAAAATCCAAAAAGCCAAGAATCCAAAAATCCAAAATCCAAGAATCCAAAAATACAAAAATCCAAAATCCTAAATCAACAAATCCAAAATCCAAAATCCAAAATCCAATAATACAGAAAACCAGGAATCCAAACATCCAACAATACAATCACGAAAAGCCTAAATCCAAAAGCCAAATATCCAAAATACAAAATTCCAAAAATCCAAAATTCAAAAAAATCCAAAATACAAACATCCACAAATCCAAAAATCCAAAGATCCAACAGCCTAAATCCTAAATCCTAAATCAACAAATCCAAAATCCCAAAATCCAAAAAGCCAAAATCCAAAATCCAAAAATCCAGAAAACCAGAAATCCAAACATCCAAAAATGCAATCACAAAAAGCTCAAATCCAAAATCCCAAAATCCCAAAATCCAAAATACAAAAATCCAAAATTCCAAAATTCCAAGAATCCAAAATCCATAAATCCATAAATCCATACATCCATACATCCATACATCCATAAATCAAAAAACCAATCATCCTAAATCCTAAATCAGCAAATCCAAAATCCAAAATCCAAAAATCAACAAATCCAGAAATCCAGGAAACCATGAATCCAAACATCCAAAAATACAAACACAAAAAGCGTACATCCAAAATCCAAAAATCCAAAAACCCAAAATACTAAAATCCAAAATTCCAAGAATCCAAAATCCAAAATCCAAAAAACCAAAAGTCTCAAAATCCAAAATCCATAAATCCATAAATCCATAAATCCATAAATCCATAAATCCATAAATCAAAAAACCAATCATCCTAATTCCTAAATCAACAAATCCAAAATCCAAAATCCAAAAATCAACAAATCCAGAAATCCAAACATCAAGAAAACCATAAATCCACACATCCAACAATACAAACACAAAAATCAAAAATCCAAAATCCAAAAATCCAAAATTCCAAAAACCCAAAATTCCAAGAATCCAAAATCCAAAAATCCCAAAATCCCACAATCCAAAAATACAATCACAAAAAGCCAAAATCCAAAAATCCAAAATACAAAAATCCCAAATTCCAAAATTCCAGAAATTCCAAAATACAAAAATCAAAAAAACAATAATCCTAAATCCTAAATCAACAAATACAAAATCCAAAATCCAAAAATCGAAAAATCCAGACATCTAGAAAACCATGAATCCAAACATCCAAAAATACAAATACAAAAAGCCAAAATCCAAAAATCCATAAATCCAAAATACAAAAATCCAAAATTCCAAGAATCCAAAATCCAAAATCCCAAAATCGCAAATCCCAAAATCCAAAAATCCAAAATCCTAAATCCTAAATCAAGAAATCCAAAATCCAAAAATCCAAAAATCCAAAAATACAGAAAACCAGAAATCCAAACATCCAAACCTACAAACACAAAAATCAAAAAACCCAAATCCAAAAATCCAAAATTCAAAATTGCAAAATTCCAAAAATCCAAATATCCAAAAATCCGAAAATCCAAAATCCATAAATCCAAGAATCCCAAAATCCAAAATCCTATATCAAAAAATACAAAATCTTAAATCCCAAAATCAGACAAACAAAAAATCCAAGCATCCAGAAACCAAGAAAACCATAAATCCAAACATCAAAAAATACAAACACAAAAATCAAAAATCCAAAATCCAAAAATCCAACCATCCAAAAAACAAAAATCCAGAATTCCAAGAATCCAAAATCCAAAAATCCTAAAATCCTAAAATCCTAAAATCCTAAATCCTAAATCAACAAATCCAAAATACAATATCCAAAAATCCAGAAATCCAGAAACCAGAAATCCAAACATCCAAACATACAAACACAAAAATCAAAAATCAAAAATTCAAAAATCCAAAAATCCAAAAATCCAAAAATTCAAAATCCAAAAATCCGAAAATCCAAAATCCCAAAATCCAAAAATCCAAAAGTCCAAAATCCTATATCAAAAAATCCAAAATTCAAAAATCCAAAAATCCAAAAATACAGAAATCAAGAAAACCATTAATCCAAACATCCAAACATACAAACAAAAAATCAAAAATCCAAAATCCAAAAATCCAAAATCAAAAAATCCAAAATTCCCAAAATCCAAAATCCAAAATACCGAACATCCAAAATCCAAACATCCAAAAATCCAAAAATACAAAATCCTATATCATAAAATCCAAAATCCCAAATCCAAAAATACAAAAATACAAAAATCCAAAAATCAAGAAAACCATACATCCAAACATCCAAACATACAAATACAGAAATCAAAAATCCCAAATCCAAAGACCCAAAAATCAAAAATACAAAAATCCAACAATCCAAAAATCCAAAATCCAAAAATCCAGAATCCAAACATCCAACAATCCTAAATCCTAAATCCTAAATCAACAAATCCAGAATCCAAAATCCAAAAATCCAAAAATACAAAAATCCAAAAATCAAGAAAATCATAAATCCAAACATCCAAAAATACAAATACAGAAATCAAAAATCCAAAATCCAAAGACCCACACATCAAAAATACAAAAATCCAACAATCCAAAATCCAAAATCCAAAATTCCAGAATCCAAAAATCCAAAAAGCCTAAATCCTAAATCAACAAATCCAAAATCCAAAAATCCAAAAATACAAAAACCCAAAAAACAAGAGATCCATAAATCCAAACATCCAAAAATACAAAACAGAAATCCAAAATCCAAAAATCCCAAAATCCAAAATACAAAAATCCAACAATCCAAAAATGCAAAATCCAAAAATCCAAAAATCCAAAATCCAAAAATCCAAAAATCCTGAATCCTAAATCAACAAATCCAAAATCCAAAAATCCAAAAATACAAAAATCCAAAAATCAAGAAAACCATAAATCCAAACATCCAAAAATACAAATACAGAAATCAAAAATCCAAAATCCCAAGACCCAAACATCAAACATACAAAAATCCAACAATCCAAAAATCCAAAATCCAAAAATCCAAAAATCCAGAATCCAAAAATCCAAAAATCCTAAATCCTAAATCAACAAATCCAAAATCCAAAATACAAAAATCCAAAAATCCAAAAATCAAGAAAACCATAAATCCAAACATCCAAGAATACAAAAACAGAAATCCAAAATCCCAAATCCAAAAATCCCAAAATCCAAAATACCAAAATCCCAAAATCCAAAAATCCAAGATCCAAAAATCCAAAAATCCAAAGTCCAAAAATCCCAAAATCCTAAATCCTAAATCCTAAATCAAAAAATCCAAAATCCAAAAATCCAAAAATACAAATCCAAAAATCAAGAAACCATAAATCCAACCATCCAAAAATACAAACACAAAAATCAAAAATCCAATATACAAAATCCAAACATCCAAAATACAAAAATCCAGAATTCCAAGAATCCAAAATCCAAAAATCAAAAAATCCAAAATCCACAAATCCTAAATCCTAAATCCTAAATCATCAATTCCAAAATCCAAAAATCCAAAAATACAAAAATCATGAAAACCATGACTCCAAACATCCAAAAATACAAATGCAGAAATCCAAAATCCAAAATCCAAAAATCCAGAAATCCAAAATACAAAAATCCAGACTTCCAAGAATCCAAAATCCAAAATCCAAAAATCCAAAAATCCAAAATACAAACATCCAAAATCCCAAAATCCAAATTCCCAAAATACAAGAATGCAAAATCCAAAAATCCAAAATTCAAAAATTCAAAAATTCAAAAATTCCAAATATCCAAAATCCAAAATCCAAAATCCAAAGTCTAAAAATCTTTAAATCCTAAACACCTAAAAGCCTAAATCCTAAATCAAAAAAACAAATTCCAAAACACAAAAATCTAAAAATCCAAATATCAAGAAAACCATAAATCCAAACGTCCAAACATACATATACAAAAATCCAAAATCCAAAATCCAAAAATCCAAAATCCAAAAATCCAAAATTCCAAGAATCCAAAATCAAAAAATCCAAAAATCCAAAATCCAAAAATCCTAAAATCCTAAATCCCAAATCCTAAATCAAAAAATCCAAAATCCCAAAATCCAAAAATCCAAAAATCCAAAAAACAAGAAAGACATAAATCCAAACATCCAAAAATACATATACAAGAATCCAAAATCCGAAAATCCAAAAATCCAAAATGCCAAATATCCAAAATCCAAAAATCAAAAATCCAAAATCCCAAAACCCAAAAATCCTAAATCCTAAATCCTAAATCAAAAAAACCCAAAATCCAAAATCCAAAAATCCAAAAATCCAAAAATCAAGAAAACCATAAATCCAAACATCCAAAAATACATATACAAGAATCCAAAATCCAAAATGCAGAGATCCCAAAATCCAAAATACAAAAATCCAAAATTCCCAAAATCCACAATCCAAAATCCAAAATACAAAATACAAAAACCAAAAAATCATAAATCCTAAATCCTGAATCAAAAAATCCAAAATCCAAAAATCCAAACATCCAACAATCAAGAAAACCATAAATCCAACATCCAAACATACATATACAAAAATCCAAAATCCAAAAATCCAAAAATCTTTAAGACAAAAATCCAGAATTCCAAAAATCCACAATCCAAAAATTCAAAAATCCAAAATCCCAAAATCCAGAAATCCTAAACCCTAAGATATAAATCACAAAATCCAAATCCAAAATCCAAAAATCCAAAAATCCCAAATCCAAAAATCCAAAAATCAAAAATCCAGAATCCAAAAATCCAAAATCCCAAAATCCTAAATCCTAAATCCTAAATCAAAAAATCCAAAATCCAAGATCCAAAAATCAAAAAATCAAGAAGACCATAAATCCAAACATCCAATAATACAAATACAAAAATCCAAAATCCAAAATCCAAAGATCCAAAAACCCAAAATACAAAAATCCAAAAATTCAGAATCCAAAATCCAAAAATCCAAAATACAAAATCCAAAAATCCAAAAATCCTAAATCCTAAATCCTAAGTCAAAAAATCCAAAATCCAAAAATCCAAAATCCAAAATCCAAAAATCCCAAATTCCCCAAATCCAAACATCCCAAAATACAAATACAAAAATTTAAAAATCCAAAATCACAAAATCCAAAAATCCAAAAATCCCAAATCCAAATATCCAAAAATCCAAGATTCCAAAAATCCAAAATCCAACAATCCAAAATCCAAAATACAAAAATCCAAAATACAAAAATCCAAAATTCCAAAATCCAAAATCCAAACATCCAAAAATCCAAAATCCAAAAATCCAAACATCCTAAATCCTAAATCCTAAATCAAAAAATCCCAAATCCAAAAAGCAAAAAATCCAAAAATCCAGAAATCCATAAATCCAAAAATCCAAACATCCAACAATCAAGAAAACCATACATCCAAACATCCAAACATACAAATACAAAAATCCCAAATCCAAAATCCAAAAATCCAAAAATCCTAAATACAAACATCCAACATTCCAAAAATCCACCATCCGAAAATCCAAAAATCCAAAATCCAAAAATCCAAAATCCTAAATCCTAAATCAAGAAAGCCTAAATCCAAAATCCAAAAATCAAAAACATCAAAAATCAACAAAACCATAAATCCAAACATCCAAAAATCCAAAATACAAATACAAAAATCCAAGATCCAAGATCCAAAAAGCCAAAAATCCAAACTACAAAAATCCAAAATTCAAAAAATCCATAATCCAAAAGTACAAAAATCCAGAATCAAAAAATCCAAAATCCAAGAATCCTAAGTCCTAAATCCTAAATCAAAAAATCCAAAATCCGGAATCCAAAAATCCAAAGATCCAAACATCAAGAAAACCATAAGTCCAAACATCCAAACATACAGATACGAAAATCCAAAATTCCAAAAATCCCAAATCCAAAAATCCACAATCCAAAAATACAAAAAGCCAAAAATCCTAAATCCTAAATCAAAAAATCCAAAATCCAAAATACAAGAATCCAAGAATCAAAAATCAAGAAAACCATAAATCCAAACATCCAAAATTACATATACAAAAATCCGAAATCAAAAATCCATAAATCCAAAAATCTTAAATAAAAAACACCAAATTCCCAAAATCCAAAATTCCCAAAATCCACAATCCAAAAATCCAAAGATCCAAAATCCAAAAATCCAAAAATCCTACATCCTAAATCCTAGATCAAAAATTCAAAATCCGAAATCCAAAAATACAAAAATACAAAAATCCAGAAATCCAAACATCCAAACATCCAAAAATACGAATACACAAATAAAAAATCCAGAATCCAACAATCCAAAAAGCCAAACTACAAAATACAAAATTCCAAAAATCCAAAATCCAAAAATCCAAAAAACCAAAATCCCAAAATCCAAAAATCCTAAATCCTAAATCCTAAATCAAAAAATCCAGAATCCCAAAATCCAGAAATCCAAACATCCAAACATCCAAACATCCAAACATCCAAACCTACACATACAAAAATACAAAATCCAAAATCCGAAATCCAAAAATCCTAAATACAAAAATCCCTAATTCCAAAAATCCACAATCCAAAAACCCAAAAATCCAAAATCCCCAAATCCAAAAATCCAAAAATCCTAAATCCTAAATCCTAAATCAAAAAATCCAAAATCCCAAATCCCAAAATCCAAAAATCCAGAAGACCATGAATCCAAACATCCAAACATCCACAAATACAAATACAAACATACAAAATTCCAAATCCAAAAATCCAATAATCCAAAATCCAAAAATCCAAAAATCCAAAATCCAAAATCCAAAAATCCAAGAATCCAAAATCCAAAAATCCTAAATCCTAAATCCTAAATCCTAAATCTCAGATCAAAAAAATCCAAAATCCGAAATCCAAAAATCCAAAAATCCAAGAATCCAGAAAACCATAAATCCAAACATCCAAACATCCAAAAATCCATATACAAGAATTCAAATACCAAAATCCAAAAATACAAAAATCCTTTATACAGTAAGCCAAAATTCCAAAAATACAAAATCCAAAAATCCAAAATCCAAACATCCGAAAACCCTAAATCCTAAATCCTAAATCAAAAAATCCAAAATCCGAAATCCAAAAATCCAAAAATCCGAGAATCCAGAAAACCATAAATCCAAACATCCAAGAATACAAATACAAGAATCCAAATTCCCAAGTCCAAAAATACAATAAGCTTAAATACAGAAAGCCAAAATTCAAAAAAACCCAAATCCAAAAATCCACAAATCCAAAAATCCTAAATCCTAAATCAAAAAATCCAAAATCCGAAAATCCAACAATCCAAGAATCCAGAAAACCATGAACCCAAACATCCAAAAATACAAATACAAGAATCCAAATTCCCAAATCCAAAATACAAAAAGCTTAAATACAGAAAGCCAAAATTCCAAAAACCCTATATCCAAAAATCCCAAATCCACAAATCCAAAAATCCTAAGTCCTAAATCAAACAATCCAAAATCCAAACATCCAAAATCCAAAATCCAAAATCAAGAAAACCATAAATCCAAACATCCCAAAATACAAATACAAAAATCCAAATTCCAAAATTCAAAAATCCCAAATCCAAACATCGAAACATCCAAAAGTCCAAAATCAAAAAATCCTAAATCCTAGATCCTAAAATCAAAAACTCCAAAATCCAAAAATCCAAAAACCCAAAAACCAAGAAAACCATACATCCAAACATCCAAACATACAAATACACGAATCAAAAATCCAAAATCCAAAAATCAAAAAATCCTGAATACAAAAATCCAAAATTCCAAAAATCCAAAATCCAAAGATCCAAAAATCCAAAATCCAAAATCCTAAATTCCTAAAATCCTAAATCCTAAGTCCTAGATAAAAAAATCCAAAATCCCAAATCCCAAAATCCAAAAACCAAAAAATTCAAGCAAACCATAAATCCAAACATCCAAACATACAAATACAAGAATCCAAATTCCAAAATCCAAAAATACAGAAATCATAAATAGAGAAAGCCAAAATTCCCAAAATCCAAAATCCAAAAATCCAAAATCCCTAAATCAAAAAAACAAAAAATCCTGAATCCCAAGTCCTAAAATCAAAAAATCCAAAATCCCAAAACCCAAGAGCCCAAAAAACAAGAAAACCATAAATCCAAACATCCAAACATACAAATACAAGAATCCAAATTCCAAAATCCAAAATACAGAAATCCTAAATACAGACAGCCAAAATTCCACAAATCCAAAAACCAAAAATCCAACATCCCAAAATCAAACAATCCAAAAATCCTAAATCCTAAATCCTAAATCCAAAAATCCAAAATCCCAAATCCCAAAATCCAGAAATCAAGAAATCAAGAAAACCATAAATACATCTAGAAATACAAATACAAAAATCCAAAATCCAAACATCCAAAAATCCTAAATACAACAAGCCAAAATTTCCAAAATCTAAAATCCAGAAATCCAAAATCCCCAAATCAAAAAATCCAAAAATCCTAAATCCTGAACCCTAAATCAACAAATCCCAAATCCAAAAATCCAGAAATCAAGAAAACCATACATCCAAACATCCAAAACTACAAATACAAAAATCCAAAATCCAAACATCCAAACATCCAAAAATCCTAAATACATAAATCCAAAATTGCACAAATCCAAAATCCAAAAATCCAAAATCCCCAAATCAAACAATCAAACAATCCTAGATCCTAAATCCTAAAATCAAAAAATCCAAAATCCGAAATCCAAAAATACAAAAATCAAGAAATCAAGAAAACCATACATACAAACATCCAAAAATACAAATACAAAAATCCAAAATCCAAAATCCAAAAAATCCGAAAATCCTAAATACAGAAATCCAAAATTCCAAAAATTCCAAAATCCAAAAATCCAAAATCCCAAAATCAAAAAAACAAGAAATCCTAAATCCTAAATCCTAAATCAAAAAAATCCAAAATCCCAAAGTCCCAAAATCCAAAAATCAAGAAAACCATACATCCAAACATCCAAAACTACGAATACAAAAATCCAAAATACAAACATCCAAACATCCAAAAATCCTAAATACAGAAATCCAAAATTGCACGAATCCAAAATCCAAAAATCCCAAAATCCAAAATCAAAAAATCCAAAAATCCTAAATCCTAAATCCTAAATTAAAAAAATCCAAACTCCCAAAATCCCAAAATCCAGAAATCAAGAAAACCATAAATCCAAACATCCAAAAATACAAATGCAAAAATACAAAATCCAAAATCCAAAAAGCCCAGAATCCTTAATACAAAAATCCAAAATTCCAAAAATCCAAAATCCAAAAATCCAAAAATCCAAACATCCCAAAATCATGAAAACCATAAATCCAAAGATCCAAAAATACAAATGCAAAAATACAAAATCCAAAATCCAGAAATCCAAAAATCCTTAATACAAAAATCCACAATTCCAAAAATCCAAAATCCAAAAATCCAAAATCCCAAAATCAAAAAATCAAAAAATCAAAGATCCTAAATCCTAAATCAAAAAATGAAAAAACCAAAAATCCCAAAATCCAAAAATCAAGAAAAACAGAAAACCATAAATCCAAACATCCAAAAATACAAACGCAAAAATCCAAAATCCAAAATCCAAAAATCCTAAATACAAAAATCCAGAATTCCAAAAATCCTAAATCCAAAAATCCCAAATCCCAAAAACAAAAAATCTAAAAATCCTAAATCCTAAATTAGAAAATCCAAAATCCCCAAATCCTAAAATCAAGAAAACCATAAATCCAAACATCCAAAATACAAATGCAAAAATCCAAGATCCAAAAATCAAAAAATCCTAAACACAAAAATCCAAAATTCCCAAAATCCCAAATCCCAAAATCCAAAGATCCAAAATCAAAAAATCTAAAAATCATAAATCCTAAATCCTCAATCCTAAATCCTAAATCAACAAATCCAACATCAAAAAATCCAAACATCCAAACATCCAAAAATCAAGAAAACAGAAAACCATAAATCCAAACATCCAAACATACAAATGCAATAACCCAAAATCCCAAATCCAAAAATCCAAAAATCCTAAATCCACAATTCCAAAAACCCAAAATCCACTAATCCAAAAATCCCAAATCCCAAATCCTAGATAAAAAATTCCAAATTCAAAAATCCAAAAATCCAAACATCCAAAAATCAAGAAAACCATAAATCCAAACATCCAAAAATACAAATGCAAAAATCCAAAATCCCAAAATCCAAAAATCCAAAAATCCTTAATACAAAAATCCTTAATACAAAAATCCTTAATACAAAAATCCAAAATCCAAAAATCCAAAATCCAATTATCCTAACATCCTTAAGCCTAAATCAAAAAATCCAAAATCCAAAAT
>JAPIWU010180494.1:0-13753 GCA_037576205.1 Pyrocystis lunula | reverse complement strand
TGGTGTTGGCACAGCAGGAACCATAAGGTGTCAACATGTTCCTGAGCTCGCCGACCCCCCCGATCCGGTGAATCCCTGTTTGCCGACTTTCTGAGTTCTGCCGATCGCAATACACCGCCGCTTGCAAGCCTCGTGCGCGTTCCCTCCAAGTTTGCAAATGCCCCGCTGCCCGCCAGCAATTAGATATGTGCGAGGATGCTTGAGAAATCGAATCACCGATGCTGTGCAGCCGAAGCCCCAACAGTGGCCCTCCAGCCAAAGTCGGGAACCTTCCATGAGGAAGCTATACACAACTGCCGCCATCGTGGCAGGGTCAGGCTGATCCACGCCGTTCGATCGGACGAGCAGCATGACCTGATCGCTGGCGTGCGCCATCATGCCCAATTGCAGAACGGCTTCGTCCGCCAGTCAGTGCTAGAAGGCTGCCGCACGTGTCCCGGCAGCCTCCGCCTTCCTGGCTTTGCTGACAGCCCAGGCCTCAGTCTTGGCCATATCAGAGCAGTGCACATTGACCTTGGCGAGGGCCATGATGCAAGCAATTCCGCCAAGACTTGAGGCCTCCAGCAGGCTGGTATGCACTGGGGTCTCCCAGCCCCAAGGGCGAGCCGCCTGTGGTTATCGGCCAGCAGGAGCTGCCAGGCAGCAGCTCTCTGCCCCGGGGCAGAACCTCGCGAGTGCTGGATTGCTGCTTGGGACGCTCCACTTCCGCGCTCTCTGAAAGGGAGAGCACCAGTCTATCTGATGCCGTCCGCGCTGGGCACGGGTGCTCTTGATGCCTGGGCGGACAGGCAGTCCTGGCGAGCCGTTCAGGCAGAGCAATTTGAATTCCCCAGCAGTGCACCTCCTTTCCGGGCTCAGGCATCTAAGGACGGTGATGTGTTGTTCGACGCACTTTGGATACATCTCAGTTCGGCACAGCAGAGTTGGATTGCTGAATTCCCTCATCTAGTGACTCTTTGGGTGCAACCTTCGGTGCTTTCCAGGACTCCTGAGCCTAGTAGAGATGCGCTCGCAGTCATGTGGCATCTCCCGGAACTGACCAGGGAGGCTGATTTGTCTTCCTTCGTTCCGTGCCCCGAAATCTCGATTCCCCCTCGTGTCAACCGGGCTCTTGCTTCTTTTCAGGAAGGCGGTTTGAACCCGTATGCATCACGCCGTTCCGTGCTACCCAGGATGAAGATCTGGCAACAAGAGACGGGCCGGACTGCTGTGCTTGATCTGTTTTCTCCACCAGATGTGTCACAGGAGTTCACTCAGAGGGGGATTCGAGTGTCGGCATCCGTCTTGGAGGGCCCCAATTGGTTCCAGGATGATCATCTGCTGACAGTTTTCTCTGGGATACTCTTGAGGTTGATCGTCCTGTTGTCGTCACCATGGCATTGTACCTTGAGTCCTCTCAATCCCCCAGTCTCAGGATGCTTCAGACTGCTTCGCAGGTGGCTCAGAGCCAACTTTCTCGGGGTGCTTATTTCATCTGGGAGCTAGGTCATGAATCCGAACCCCCGGCCGAGGCCGGAGTATTGTTGCAGCACCCGTCGGTTGGGGCCGTGTCTGGCAGGCACCACGACGGCTGTGGCAGAGAGCGGCGAAGGAGCGGGGATGGCAGGGGCACACCAGCCGCAGCCGCCGCAGCCAGAGCAGCAGCACCAGTCACCGCAGTTTGGCCCGCAGTTGCAGCTGCCACCACAGCCAAATGCGGAGACGAACGGTCCTGAAGCCCACGGCGAGGCGGGCCCGGCGAGACCGCTCCCCCTCGGGGATGGCCCGGATGCTGCGGGTGGAGCCGCGCTAGATGGAACTGATGGGCTTGGTCGGAGGGTCAGACCCAGGCAGGAGCTGGAGGTCTTCCATATGGGGGACACGGATGAAGAGGAGGGCCGACCGTGGCTGGGAGTGGGCCTGACCGGCACGACCATGGTCGGGTGTCAGCCGGCCGAGTGGCAGTGGACCCGCATGGATGAAACGCACGCTGCCGGGCTGCTCGTCCTGGACTGGGTACTCTGGGCTGTCCATTGCGCGGCACGGCATGGGCCCCAACCACAGCCGGATGACAGTGTACCGCGGGCCACGCTGACCCACCTGGTGGCAAGCCCCAGCAGCCCCAACAGTTGCCGGAGGCTGGCGGTTGGACAGCTCGAAGAGGCTCTCGACACTTTGGAGAGCTTGGGGCTGCTCCGAACGCCTCGGTTGGGATGGGTCCGGGTTGGGTACTGGACGGCGGAGCCACCGCTCAGCCGGCTCGTAGGACCCATTCCCCGTGGGCCTGGGTTGCCGGCGAGACAACTCGTGCTGCTCTCCATGTTCGACGGGGCAGGCACTGCGCGGCTGGCGGTTGACCAGATGCTCCGCAACGAGGGCCTCCAAGGGGCCCTGGCTGCTTCTTTCTTTGTCGAACAGGACCGCGCGCTCGCCAGGGCGGTGGAACAGGCGGGGGAGGCCAACACGGTGTGGACCAGAGGGGAGCCCAACCACAGGTTGGCCGACGACGTGTGGGACCTCTTCCGCGAGCCCGCCCACCTGCAAAGGGTGCTCCGGGCTGCCCCGCTGGGGGCCATGCTGCTCGTGGTTGGAGGCTCCCCATGCCAGCAACTCACGACGGCATCGGTTGACCATGGCCGGCTGGGCTTGTGCGGCCGAGACTCGGTTCTCTTCTACTCGTTGGCTGCCACGGCCCACGTGCTTCAAAGGGCGAGGCCCGATGTGCAGGTGGAAGTTGTGGTTGAGAACGCCGGCTCCATCCTCCCGGAGTTCCGCACCGCAATGACCAGTGCGTTGGGCATCGATGAGTGCGAAGGGGCTGGCCCGAATATCGATGCCGCGGGGTGGTCGCACGTCTCGCGGGATAGGCTGTTCCTCAGCACGCTGCCGTGGATGCAGAGTGCCTTGCCGGCTGCCCGACCGTCCCCTTGGGACTCAGGTTGGACCGTCAAGTACGCCGGGAAGTTCCCCACGATGATGCGAGCGCGCACTGTGGATGGAGAAGCCCTCCGAGCATCGACGTACCAATACGACGCCCGGTACCTGGTGTACCGCACAGAGACTTGGGGGCATGTCCCAGCAGAGAGGTTGGTCGATGAGGTAGGAGACAAGATGCCCCCACGGTACCAGGATGCCTGGCGGCAGCTCAATGCAGGATGCACACTCCGGGGAGACACCGAGAACCGGGCACTTCCGGCTGCACGCTGGCTGGCAGCCAACGGAGCTCGGATAGGTGCCCGCGCACCGAACACCGGCGAACGTGCCAGGGCGGTTGGGATGGCGCGGCACTTTCAGATGTTGCGGAACGGCGGTCTGACTGACCGCCAAATCTATGATGCTCAAGGCAATCTCTTCGACCCTGGCAGTGTGGTCCTACGCATTGGCAGGCCGGTTGCTCGTTGGCTGCAAGGGGCAGACCACTGGGACCACCGGTTGCCCCATCCCAGTCGGGTGGCCAGTAGTTACCAGGAGCTCCATCAGAGCATTCAGGACCGTTACGCACTGGTTGGTCAGCGCAGCCCGTACCCGGATGACCCGCTTCCCGGCCCGCGCAGCATTGATTGGAGAACACGGCAGCGCACGTTGCACACGCACTTCATGCAACTTGGGATGCTCTCCACCCCTGGATCGCCAGGCCGGCTCGGTGCCTTGCTGCAGGTTGACGGTTTCTTGGCTGGTGGTTCTCCTCCCACCGCTACGTGGCGGACCCTCCTTGCGACGGTTGGCACCCACACCCTTGCAACGGTCTGTGCCACGCACAGAAACCAGATGCGGCTGCGACAAGGCAAGGTTGCGGTTGCCAGCTGGAATGCACGGTGGTTGGTTGACCCCACCACCGCGGTTTCTGCCGCCAAGAAGGCGGTTATCCTGGACTTGCTTGCCGAAGAACGCATTGTGGCTGTCCAGGAAACGCATTGGAGCCCGGAAGCCACGGCGCTTTGGGAGTCCCTGTTCTTGGATGCTGAGGTCTTCAGCGCGGCTGCCATCCCCGGCCCGAGGGGTGGTCCACAGGGTGGGGTGGCGCTTGTTGTGCCGCGGCGCTTCACGGTACTGGAATCCAGAACGCTCGTCCCTGGCTGTGCTTTGGCGGTCAGGATCCGCCTGCCGGCGCACCAGCCCAGGGATGCTGAGGATGGCCAAGGAAGTGGCAACGAGGATGAGGCGAACACAGTTGAAGTACACTCGGTGTACTTCCCTCCAGATGCGAGGCAGGAAAGCATTCGGGCGTATGATGACGCCGCCTCTCAACGTGGGCGCACCAGCCCCCTCTATGTGGTTGGGGATGTCAACCTGCAGCTACACGGCCCGCGCGACACCATGGAAGCGGATGACGCGGGAGCCCTCCGGGCACTGTGGGCGGGAATGGGGAGTGCTCCCCTTGCCCTGGGGTGCCCCACCCGGCGAGGAGCCCGTGGTGAAAGGGCTGCCACTCTGGACGCACTGGTTGTCCCGACGGTCGAGGCTTGGGCTGTCAAAGGGGTGCTTTCTTGGCATACGTCGCTCTCGGACCATGCCTGCATCCGCACGCGGGTGGCAGATCGTGTTCGGAGTACCAGGCGGCCGTGCACCCCTTCCGCACTACGGCAATTGCCCGCGGCGGCCATGGAGGACCTGCGGCGTGGGTATGATCAGCTTCAGTGGCTTTTCCCGCGGCTGGTCGAGCAGTCGTGTGCCGAGGATGTCCCTGGCACCACCTACGGCCCGGCCGTTCCGCGGGTTGGGGAACTCCCGGAGGGAGATCCGGTTGCCACGGCACTGGAGGATGCACCAGGTGAAGGGGAAGAGGCATCTGGACGGAGCGAGGCCCATGAGCGGCCAGAAACGGCCCATCAGGAGGATTGGGCAGTAGGGCTAGTGGGAAGACAATACCTACTGGCCATGTTGCGCGACTGGTGGAGGCGGTGGAACAGGGCTGCCACCGGGACGGAAGAGGCGGGGGCCACCCTCGCGCGGGCTGCACGTGCGGGCAGGGGCCTCTCTGCCACTGGCTCGCTTGCCCAGTGGCTGCGCGACCACGGGCAGACGGAGACGTTGCTCGAGGCGCCTGAGGTTGCCGCTTGGGCTGCCACGTGGGAGCAGGAGCGCGACCAGACCAGGCGAGCCAGGCTGCCCCGCCGCCTGGCCGGTGCCGACACTCTGCGGTTGCACACCGCCCCGGCTGTCAGGGTTGGGCGCAATCGGTTTCAGGTGAGGCACTCACTTGGCCAGGTCAGGGATGAAGAGGGGGAGCTGGTCGGGCGGCCTGAGGATGTCGAGGGTGTCCTTTGGCGCAGCAGGCGTGATGCGTGGGCCACGGTTCCGGAGTACCCACGGCTGGCTGACCGTGTCCTGGCGCTTTACTTCCGCAACCGCACCGCAAGGTTTCCAGAGGACCCGAGGCCAGACCTGAGCGCCATTAGGACGCTTATTCTTTCTCAGGCTGGCAGCGCACCAGGGTGCGATGGCATCCCATACGAACTTTTCCATCCTGGGATGGACTTCGTGGCACGGTTGATTGGGCAGGCCCACCTGGCTGCCCGCCACGGGAGGGATGCCATCCGAAGGGTGCTTGGCCCGAGTCATGATCTCTTGGTATGGATTCCAAAGGCTGCTGGCGCGGACACTGCCGCCATGCTCCGGCCCCTGCAGCTCCCAACGTGCCTTAGGCGGCTGTTCGGCGCCACGGTTGCCGAGGTGCTCGGGCACGGGGTTGAAGGCTGCCTCACCACCCATCAGGCTGCCACGAAGGGGGCAGCTGTCACCCCAACATTGCTGCCGTCTATGAGCACCTTGATAGTGAGGACGTGAGGGCTGCCCCCTCTCCCGGGGTGGGCTGGTCCCTCTTCGGCAGGCGATGGCGCACTATGGTCCGGTGGGCCGGATGTCGTGATACGGATGCGACTGCTGGCAAGCCCGCAGTCTTCTTTGCTGATCAAGCCAAGGCCTTTGAGATGGTCGGCCACCGATGGATTGGCCAAGTCTTGGACGGCTGGGCTGTCCCTGGTTGGCTTAAGGCTGCCGCGGAGGAGCTCTACGTGTATAGAGAAATCAGCATGGCTGGGGCTGGATGGACCGGGCCCACCAGGCAGCTTCGGAGAGGACTGGGTATGGGCGGCCCCTGTTCACCGCTTCTCTGGAACATTGCGCATGATCCCATCATACGCGCGTTGGCGGAGGCGACAGGCTGCCCGGTACCGACGTACGTGGATGATTCGGCAGCCCTTACGGTTGGACCCTCCCACACAGCGCTTACCGCTGTTACACACGTGGAGCTCGGTCACGCGGCCGGACTGCAGATTCAGGTCCACACCTGCCAAGCTGTTCGCACCACTGGGTGCCCCGCTCAGGTTGCCCCACACTTGGCTGGTCTTCCTGTCTCTTGCAGAGAGGACCCCTGCGGGACACATGAGGTTGCGAGGGTGCAGATCAGGGATGCCGAGGATGGGCCAGGTGAGTCCATGCTGGAGATTCGCGGCCTTTGCACCACTCTCGTGCAGGCTTCTTGGTGGATGCTGGCTGGCGCCGCCCCTTGCAGATCGTGGAGGGCCCGTGCAGATGCCGCATCAAGTCCGTGGTTGTCCCGCAGGCACGGCTTGAGTTGTGGGCGGATGCCTTGGTGGATGGCCCATTCGGGCACAGCGGGGTGGAAGAGTCTGCTCCGTATCTGGGTGTTCGTGTGGTCAGCCCTTGGCAGGTTGTGGAAGGCGGGGCTCGCGGACCCAGTGCGCACAACTTAGCTGCGGCTGCCGGCGCATGGGCGGCTCCCTTGGACAAGATGGAGCACCGGACTGAGGTTGTTCGTGCCACGGAGGCCTCTGTTCGTGTTCGGGCTGACCTTTGGAACACGTATGTTGCTAGTCTGGTTCCCTACCCGTCGCAGGTGGCCCCCCTTCCTCGGGTTGCTCGGCAGCGGGCTGAAGGGTGCCTGGAGAAGCTTCTCCGCTCCACGGGCTGGGCACCCCGATGGTTCTTCTCAGGCCTGAGTCCCGTCTTCGGGGTTACCAGATGCCCCAAGTGCCCCGCGGCTGGTGCGCGGGCCTGCGGTGCGGTGGCTGCCAGCCGCCAGCGGACTTGTGGCACCTTGGATCATCGCCGCTACCTTGCTGCGGACCTTCGCGGGTTGCTCCGCTTTGCGGAAGCCAGGGATGAGTCGTTGGCCTCCCGGGAGGGACGTCCGTGCCCGGCCCGGGCTCTGCTGAGAAGCATTGATGACCAAGGAAGGGTTGCCCGGGCGGGAGGCCGTGCGGCTTACCAGGTGGCGTGGCTGTCACGACACGAGGGAGAGTTTTGGCGTTGGGCCGTCCGTCGCTCCAGGGAGCGTCGCTGGTTCCCCACCGAGGGGACCGAATGGCAGCTCTTTAGCCCACGCCTCACCTTTCTCCGGGCATATCACGTGGCCCAGCTCCTGCTAGGCGGCATCCGTGGAAGCACGACCCGCCGGGATGACGCCCACCGCACCGCCTATCCCAGGGCCTGTTGCGAGTGTGGATGCGCCCAGATCCGTTGGGCTTACAGCACCCCCGGGCCGGATGGCGAAGGCATCGCGCTTTGCCAGGGGTGTGCTGGGGACCCTGTCACGCGACACGGGCTGTCCCATCTGGTCCCCAGTCCGTGGCAGCAGTCTCGGCTGGAAGAAATCCTCGGAGAAAGTCACATCGTGCAGGGGCAGAGGGACACCTGGACAAGAGTGGCTGCTCGTATCCGTGACGGCCCTGACCGAGCCGGCTGGTCGTGCCCACTCTGTGGACGTGGGGAGGAGACTGCCGAACACCTCCTTGCCTGGTGCCCCACGGTGCAGCAGGCGTGGCGGCAGACCCAGGCTGGGGGCGACCTGCTTTCACGGGTGTTCGCCCCTGGCAGTGACCGGGACTTCGTCGCGCTTTTCCTTCAGCAGGTTGCCTATGTCCACACCTCTCTCGGGCGAGCGGGTGCCCGCCCGGGGCCTCAGGCGTGCCTCCGGTTGCTGGTGCGTGCAGTGGAAGCCCGTTCCTGCCCCGACGACTTGGATGATGGTGGCAGCGACGAGGACCCCGGGATGCAGGATGAACACGCAGAGGGTGGCGATCAGGACCCCGGCATTACTAGACAGGTTGGCCGCTGGGAGCTCCCGGCGGAGCCGGGAGGAGGTCGATAGCTTCGGCTGTGCAGGCAGTGCCCACCGCACACACGGCGGCGCCTTCGGGCATCTGCTCGGCCGGACCTGGCCCGACGCGCTGCCTGCCCCGACGGCTCCCTCCAGTGGAGAGCGGTGGCTGACAGTCCCATTGCAATGGGGGAGCAGGTTGCCCAGCTGGTTGGAACTGACCTTCAAGCCCTTTGGATTTCCCCGGGCAGGCACTGGTGGCCACGGCCGAGATTGGTTGAAGAGACTCGACGCAGCTGCGTGTGGGTCGTGCAGAGGTGCGCCGGCTGTCGACGGTGCAATGCTGTCCTTATGGCTGCTCGGGACCTGGAGGAAGGGGATGAGGTTACGGTTTCTTGGGCTGGCCACATCACGGACGTCCGCACTGAGGATGCCTGGCCTTGTGCCACCTTCGATGGAGGATCCCAGGAGCACCCCACCTTGGTGGGTGTCCGCACCTCCGGAGCGGGAGCTGTCCTCTGGCATCCGACACAGCATGGAGCCCCGCGGGTGGCGGTGTGCGGCCGTATCCGTGCCCTCCCGGCTGTCCCGTATGCCCAAACGGCGGAGGCTGAAGCTGCGGCCCTTGCCCTTCGCATGTTAGTGGCTGACCGCACGGAGCACGGGCAAGCGGGGCACAGAAGGGCCTTACTGGTTGGTGACAGCTTGTCAGTAATCCGGTTTGGGGCTGGAGTTGGCCGCCTGAGACGTCAGGCCATGGCGGGTCCTCTCCTATCGGCCCTGACCGCGGCTCGCTCCGCCGGGTGGAGCCTCACCTGGCGGGCTGTCCGTAGGAACCTTAATGCCGCGGCTGACGACTTGGCCACCAAGGCTGTGGCACTCGCGAGGGTGTTGGTGGCTGCGGGAAACATGAGCCCGGCTGAGCAAGACATCCCTCCCGATCGCCTCTGGCAGCCGGAGGACTAGTGGTTGGTGGTCGTGGCCTCCTTTCCGGCGTGCGGCCCCTGGGTTCCCCCCTCCGGCTCTCCCCCGGTGGGTTGCCGGTGTGTGGGTGCCCAATTGCCTCTCTCCGCTTGTGCGCGCTTTGCGGCCCCGTGGCCTGGGCGCCCGGTTACGTCAGGTCTGCTCCCCATCTTGGCATGTCGGCATGTCGCACATTCTCCTCCCGGCTTTGTTCATCCACACCCCTTCCGTGCCTCGCCTGTTCCCCCTTCACTCAGCCATCTCTCAGCCATCTCCCCGGCGGCTGCGGCTGCTGTCCCGGGGTTGTCCTTGGCCCCTCTCCACTGCTGCGCGTGCGTGGGTTCGTCGTCCTGCCACATCTGTGCCCCTGGTCTCGCGCTGCCTAGCCTTCCAGTCTTTGGCTCGGCCTTGGTCCGGCCCTTGTCCTGGTTGCCACTCTGCTGGCGTGCAGTGCTCTTGCCTGGCTGCTGCTTGCTTTCTGCCCTTGGAGTCGGCTGCCGCCCTGGTTCACCTCTCCGAGGGCGCTCCTGGATGCGCAACTTGACACGGTTGGTCACTGCCTCTGGGCTGCACGTGCGAGTGATGGTACTCTTGGCCTCTCTGTCTCTCGCCTCAGTTGCCTCGTCCGCACGCGCGCAGTGTGACTCCGTCGCTTTGGCTCGTCTCGCTCCATGCAGCTTGCAGTTGGTTGTTCTGTCCCTTGGGTGCTTGTTGCATTGTGCATCGCTGTCCATCTTGACCTGGGATGTCCGGCTCGGGAGGCAACTCAATGGGGGCTGATGAGAACGAGGTGGTTGTCTTCGAGGGGGCTTCATCCGAGGCTGCGCCCGGGGACGCCGGCCCCCTGGCTGCGGCAGCCCTCGGGGAAACTGCGAGTGGCACGGCTGTGCCCCCCCCCCACGCCCGGCCCATCATTGCCAGGGCTGCCCTTGGCTGCCTCGGGACCGGTGGGTGACCCTGGCAGCCAGCCGGGTGCTCCTGCGCCGGGCACACCACGCACCCCGCGCGCATGGATTGGCCCGGAAGTGCAGCAGTAAGATGTTGAGGCCTTGGAGGAGTCCCTTGGCTTGCACCACAACCCAGGGCCGCCACCCCAGGGCTCCCACGCGTGGCCACCGCCTGCCCCGGCTGCTGGCAGCTCGACCGCCACGGCTGGTGCCAGCTCCGCCAAGGCTGCCACCAGCGTTCCCATGGCAGCGGGCTACACCCCCTCCTTCGCGGCTGACCCGCCCGGCTCCCTTGGGGTACCGGCGGCCCCCCCGGCGGCTGCCCCTGTGGCTGGCCCAGGCGGTCCGCCTGCTCCGCCATTGGGTGGCGGTGCTGGCCCCCTGGACGACGGCAGGCGGTGGGGCCCGCAGCAAGCTGCGGCCACCATGGATGCCCGGGTTGCCCGTGAACGGGAGCAGCAGCAGCTGCGTGCCGAGCAGGAGAACGCGGAGGTCCTCCGCCGGGCGTTCGCGGTTGCCACTGTGGCTGACACCCCGGCCACCCCGCCGGCTGGCAGTGTGGCTGCCGCGGTTGGTCCGCCTGCCGCGGCCTCCTCGACTCCGGCTGAGCCGGCTGGCCTGTCAGTGCGCCCTTGCGGCTCCAAGGACATCCGCCTCGGGGATGCCAACAAGGGTGCCCCGGAGGCGATCGGGGCTGCCAGTCCCTCGGCGATCGCGGCCAGGGAGGCGGTCTCGCGGGCTGCCGCCGGTTCCGAGGGTGTGGCTGGCCCTCCGCCCAAGGCTATGCCCCAGCGTACGTACTCGGCTGCCACGGACCCGAGGATGACAGCGCAGGCGCCGGCAAAGGCCATGCCCCAGCGGCGCCCGCCGGTTGCCCCTCAGGCTGCCCCTCGGCCGCCCCCCCCAGACGGCAGAGGAAATCCTTTCGACGTCCACCCTCACCCAGATCGCGGAGCTCCTTGAGCAGGACACAGCGGCTCCGCCGCCGGTCCCCTGGGATGAAGGCCGGTTGTACCGCCCGTTGGGTGACTGTCCCCCGGCTCCGCCGCCCGGGATGCCGGCTGGGAGGCCCGACAAGGTTGAGTTCCTCGTGCTTGACCACTGGGCTGGCCGGATCATCGGGCGGGGCGGGAGGACCGCCAACACCATTCGGGCTGCCACGGGCTGTGACCTTACGGTTGACACCCCCTCCCGGTTGCCAGTGTTCAGCGATCACGGTTGCTGGACCGTCGAACCTGATGACCCTGGCTGTCGCGATCACGGCGTTCATCTACAATGGTGGCCAGCTCTCGCGGGACTGGCAGCTCGCGGGGGAGCCCGTTTTCCGGGAGTGGCCCGGGTTGCGCAACGCCCCGCGTCCGCCCCGCTCCGAGCCGGGCCCCCGGCCTGGGCCCGTGGATGTCCCCTGGACGGCTGCCACCACTGCGACCGGGGATGATGCCAGGGTTGTCCAGCAGGGTGACTGGTTCTGCCGCCGGTGCCACACGCACCACCATGGCACCAAGCACAGGATCTGCCCCCGGTGCAACAAGGTTGGCGTGGCTGAGTTCCCCCAGGATGGCAAGGTGGTTGACTACGACGAGGCTTGCGTCCTGGAAGGCCCATCCCGGGCAACTGGCAGTCCGTACGACCGGTTCGTGGCTGCCATGATCGTCCAGTACGGCACCTTGGAAGGCCCGCGCCGCGCCCACATGGCGCACCCCCTGGCTGGCTCCGACCACATCCAATACCTTGCGCCCGACTCGGATGACCCGGACTCCGAGGATGGCGCGCCGAGCCAGCAGGACCTCCGCCTGGCTGGCCGTGGGCGCTCGCGGCCCCGCAGTTTCAGGACGGGTGGCTACGCGGCCTGGCGCAACTGGGATGAGAAGAAGGGCAGACGCCGGGGTGCCACACCTTCCCGCAAGGTTGGCCGCGACAGCTCGCCACATGCCGGCTCGTCACCACGCAAGGATGAAGGGAAGCACATCCGCCCCTTCTCTATGACGGCTGTCCCGGGTGGCCCTGCGGCTGCCGGGCTTGGTGCGGGGGCGCCGGCCACCCCGGTCTACCAGGGATGGGTGCCTGGCCCACCCGGCCCCCCGCCTCAGTGGGCTGGGCAGCCCGTGGTTGTCATGAACCCGTGGGCTGCGTACCAAGGGCCTCGGCCTGGGATGTAGGCCCTTGCGGTTGGTCCCTGGGATGCCCCAACCCCTGGAGGGCCGCCCGTGCAGCCAGCGCAGTCACCGGCTGAGGCCAGCCCACCCTCGGCTGCCCCCCTGGCTGCCTCCAGCAGTGCTGCCGCCCCGGGTGCCGGCGGCAAGGCAGCCGGCAAGGGCAAACCCGCGGATGCCAGCCGGATGGTGATTGGCCCGTACACGGTCCAGGAGTGGGAAGACCGTGGCGAGGTTGGCTGGGAGTGGAACTCCTCCGAGCAGTCCTGGGTGCGCACGTACGGCGGCTGGTCCGCCACCGCCTGGATGCGCTGGTCCGGGTTGTGATCGTTGTCTGAGGCTGACCGCAGGGCTCCCTCTCTTGGTTGCCCGTTGGGAAGACTTGGCACAGCTTCACTCCTTCCTTGCTGGCTGCCTGCGCACTCTTTGGATGTGCGCCGTTTGCCGCCGGGCAACAGCGCTCGGCGACCGTGGCGCCGGCTGCACGCTCAGGACCCATGGCTGTGGCAGCATGCCTCACTGCCCGGTTGCCCGGGATGGTGCGGCCATGGGTTGTACGATTGTATTCAATGTCTCTCGATTGAACAAGAGGCCGAGTACCTTGGTTGGCTCGCCCCTGGACTTCCCCAGGCGGGAGCCCCCTCTCCAGCTCGGTTGGCTGCTGCCCCTTTCACTACTGTCTTGGTTGGGCCCCCCTCGGGAGGGTGCGGTTGCATGCCACCTGCCGCTTGCTTCTCTCACCCTTCTTTTGTTTTTGCAGCACGATTGCTCGCCATTTCACTTGGCTGAGGCCTTACAGATTTGGGCTTTGCACCGGAGCCTCTCTCTCCTGACGTTGGGGGTGCGTCCTGTGGTTGCTAGTTCGCACTGCTGGGTGGTCCGGGGTTGGCCTTCTTCCTTGGCTGCGGCACCTTGCCGAAGGTGTCCACGAGGTGGACCACCTCATCTGCCGCCGCCCGTGCTGTCGCAGCCATCCACTTCTCCTCTGGGGGCACCGCGCTGCCATCAATGCGGACTGCCACCACTGAGATCCAAGTATACCGCAAGTGCTCGATCTGAAAGTTTGGGGACACTGCAGCCAGAGCAGATGCCATCTGTGCCGGGCCCCAAAAGCCCTCGGACCCTTGCAAGTTCATGTCCGCCTGGGCGATCTCTCCAGCGCCCACAGTCACGGGTGAGAAGCATAGGAACACCGGCGTGTGGGGGCTCAAGAGGATCGTTGCCAGCAAGCACAAGAACGGCTTCGCCTCGACCATTGCCTCGCCCAATGGCCCCAGAGGCGTACATCTGAACAGGGCCAACTGCCCCTGGAGCCTGCCACCCTCATCCTCGCCAACGCACACTGGGACAGGGCTGTGCTGGAGTCGAAGAGTGTAGATCAGCACCAGCTCCAGCAATCACCGCAGCTTGACGAGCACGTTCCGGCGCTCAAGGCTCACGTCGCCAAAGCATGCGCCTATGCCGAAGAAGCTGGCGCAGCACTCGTTTGAAGAGGCGCAGTCAATGGGGGGGGTCTCCCTCCGTGACAGCTCCACCGGCATGGTCGACCCACCGCTGGCTGTACTGCGCCAACATTCTCCGCAACCTGCCCGAGGAAGTCGGGGGCGATGGGCCACGCGCTGCTTCCCAGGCCCAACGGTGTGCAGTGC
>JAPIWU010179393.1:0-13755 GCA_037576205.1 Pyrocystis lunula | reverse complement strand
AGTTGGAGCAGTAGTCGCTCTTGCTCATGACTTGATAATCACCTTGGGAATATTTTCGATATTCGCTTTGGAATTTAACCTCAACACACTGGCAGCCATGCTGGCAATTATTGGTTACTCCCTCAACGATACAATTGTTGTATCGGATCGAATTCGGGAAAATTTTCGACGCATGCGAAAAGGCACCCCGATAGAGATGGTGAATACTTCGCTCAATCAGACATTGAGCCGAACCTTAATCACATCATTCACCACACTGCTGGTGTTGTTCTCAATCTTGCTGATAGGCGGCGAAGCTACTCAAGGTTTTGCCATAGCCTTAATCATCGGCGTGATCATAGGTACATATTCTTCTATTTATATAGCTTCTAACGTCATTATTTATATGAATGTGACGCGCGAGGATCTGATGATCCCAGTGAAAGAAGGCGCTGAATTAGACGGCATGCCGTAAATTCTGAACCCTCGAATTCCCTTTCTAAGTAACTCCATCCTTGAATTTAGTTCCCATGAACCCAGGTGTGTTTACCGTTGTTTCCGCTTGCATAAAGGCTGGGCAGGCAAGGGCGATAAACTGTTCAAAGGGGCCAGTACTTGGCCTGTTCTGATAATGCTGTTATGGTTTAGCGCGTTTTCAGAATTCATGCATTAAGAGGCTGAATTTCTTTGGTTTTTTGCACGACAAAGTATGAATTGAGCTGGCGCAGCGGCATTAGTCTGGGCTTGCTGTGGATTTGCGCCTGGGCTTCATCGATCGTAAGCGCCCAATCATCGCAACTTTTTCCACGCCCACCTGAATTAGAACCAGCAGTTCAGTTTTGGACTAAAGTCTATACCGAGGTCGATACCCGGAGTGGCTTTCTTCACGATTCTCAAAATCTCTCTGTCATTTATACGCGCTTACCGCTGGATCGAAGGCAAATTGAAAATCGCCGCACGAGCATTCGTGAAGACCTTCGAATCTTGGCTAATGGTGCGCGCACAAACTTAACTCCCAGCCAACAAGAGATACTGTCACTTTGGCCAGCAGGAGTGAGCAATGAAACCTTACGCACAGCTGCTTCTAATGTCCGCTGGCAGTTGGGACAGTCCGATCGTTTTCTGGGAGGCTTGCAACGCTCTGGCGCATACCGCGCCCACATCAATCAGGTGATCAGAGAAAAAAATCTGCCGATTGAATTGGCCGTCCTGCCTCACGTTGAATCTTCATTTAATCCGAACGCTTACTCCAGTGCTGCAGCCGCTGGCATGTGGCAATTCGGACGAGCCACCGGACGTCGCTTTATGCGCATCGACCATATAGTGGACGAACGCATGGATCCTTACATTGCTTCAAACGCGGCGATGAGTTTGTTGGAATATAACTACTCCGTTCTAGGTACTTGGCCTCTCGCGCTGACTGCGTACAACCATGGTGCTGGCGGAATTGCTCGCGCGGTTAGGCAAACAGGAACCACTGACATTGAGACTATTGTTGCTAACTATCGGGGTAGAGCATTTGGCTTCGCGTCGCGAAATTTTTACGCACAATTTTTGGCTGTGATTGATGTGGAAAATAATGCGCGACAATATTTTGGCGATGTTCGTTTAAACTCCGCGCCGAATTTCCGCACAGTGGAAGTTGATGCGTTTATCGATGCGGAGGTGTTTGCGCAATCGGTTGGTGTGAGCCTGGAACAATTGCGAGCTGATAATCCAGCCTTGCGACCTGCGGTTTGGGAAGGGAATAAACGCATTCCACAAGGATTTCCAGTTAAGTTGCGGGAAGAAGCAGCGCCAGCGGGGAATCTGCTTGCCATGATTCCTGGTGATTATAAGTTTGCAGTGCAGACACCAGACGTTGCCTATGTGGTTGAAAGTGGTGATAGCCTCTCTGTCATCGCCAGCCGCTTCAATACAACGGTCTCGAGATTGGTGGCACTCAATCAGTTACAAAGCCGTCATCGTATTCAGATCGGACAACGTTTGCTGCTGCCACAAGATAATAACGACAATCAGTTGCTAGCGAGTGATGTGGCACCTGTTTATGGGCAGTACACAGTGCGCAGAGGTGATACTGTTTCATTGATTGCTGCGCGCTATGGCGTCACTGAACAAGATCTGCTGAACGAAAACGGCATACAAGACCGTAACCGAATTTATCCTGGACAGCAGTTACGCTTACCTGGATTTGAACAAGAGGGTGAACAGCTGGCGGTTATTGATGCCAATCTACGCCCGACACCTCCTACCACGGTGCAATTTTCTGATGGTGTAGTGCTCGGAAGTGAAAACCTGCCTGAACCAGAGCCTGAAAAACCAGCGCCTCCTCCTGCTTTAGAAGAGTCGACAGCTGAACTCGCATTGATCGATGAGCTGTTACCTCCAGCAGCAGTGTTGCCTGATAACCAGGAGTTGGAAGCAGAAGTGTCAATCGCGGAGCAAGAAGCGGAAGCAATAGATCCGGAGCTCGATGTCACTGAAAGTAATGAGCAACTAGTTGAAGCATTATCTGCAGATCCTTCTGATTACACGGTGGCAAGTAACAATACAATCGAGATTCAAGCGTCAGAAACCTTGGGGCACTATGCTGAATGGTTAGGAATCCGGGCATGGGACATTAGACGACTGAACGGTATGGCTTTTCGCGACCCGGTAATAATTGGCGAACGCCTGCGGTTAGATTTCTCTCGCGTAAACATCCCTGGGTTTGAGCGCGCCAGACGTGAGTTTCATTCCACTCTGCAGCGCGAGTTTTTCGCTAGTTACCGAATTCAGGCAGTAGAAACATACAGTGTAAGGCGGGGCGACAATATTGGTGGCATTGCACGTGAGCGATACTCAACGCCAATTTGGCTATTGCGCCAATACAATCCAGAGCTAGACTTTAACCGCATTCAGATTGGCCAAGAGATTGTTTTTCCCTTGCTTGAACAAGTGAATTAATCACAACAATTCTTAACTTAGCGACACCACCACTTCTTCAATTTCCTTTTTTACTTTTTCTACAAAGTAGTTCTCCAAATTTGCTTGTGGCAGAGCCGATCCTTGCTGTTTTCTTTCCAATAAACCGAGAAGTTTATCTGTTACTAGGGTTGCTGTTTGCTGTTCAGTTTGCAGTTGGTCGTACAGGCACTCCGGCGGCAGGTACTCGGGGTAGGCCAGATCATTTGGTGCCAATGCTGAGCAATTCATCAAGCAGGCTTCCTGTATAGCCAGCCCCTGAAAGTCATGGCTGGCAGTAGATAGAACAGTGTCCGCGTTGATTAATAAGGATTTGTATTCTTCCTCGGCATTGACGAATCCCCACTGCCCTGGATCCCACTTAAAGTGCGTGGCGATCTCGTGCAACTTCAAATTAATGGGTTCGAATGCTGCAGGTTGTTCACGGAATTGCTGCCCAACAACCTGAAATCGTATCGGCAATTTTTGCTGCCAACATTCTTCTATTATCGCGAGCAATAAGTCGGGACCTTTGTCGTATTCCCATCGATGATTCCATATCACCTCTAACTGCTCTGGATTGGCATCTGTCGATTCAGGAAGTTGCCAGTTCGGCAATGGCACAGGAATTACTTCGCTACTTTCAAGTTTGTTGAATAATTCGGCTGGTAGCGGTTCCGGAAGTCGTTTTGAAAGGTTGCTTGCGCCTTTTAGAAAAGTGGACTGATTGTAATGACTGTTGAAGATCAACCTGTCGCTGCACAGGGCACTATAGATAGGAACAAGCATGGGCTCCACATTGTCGCTGCGTTGTCTGCCCTCGGGATAGGCAAACTGGTTTTCGTGGAAATACAACAGGGTTGGAATTTGGGCCAAGCCCGGAACTAAACCGCGCAATGAGCTGAGGTCAACCATGGACGTTGCGATTAACAGATCATAGGTGGCATTCAAGATTCCTGATTCATTTGCAGCCCAAAGCATAGCGTTGCCCCTCAGGCGCCAGGCAAAATGACGAGGTGGCTGCGTTAAAGTAGTCCATTGCCAGTTTGGGAAACTGGATTGTATACGTTCGCGCCAAATTCGATGGCTAACCGCATCGTAGCCGGATAACAACAAGACTTTCATCGTACATTGCCTGTTATGAATATGGCATCGACTATGATTTCAAAGTTTGCAAAGGTCATAAGAAGCGAGTAGTTTTCCTTGGTCATTTTTTGAAGCTAAGCACTTTGCAGAATTTTTGGGGGAACAACAAGTGACGATTAAATTGTACGGGATGCCTTTGAGTAACTATTACAACATGGTGAAAACTGTGTTGATAGAGAAGGGTATGGATTTTGAAGAAGTACTAGTACAACCAAATTCCGAAAGCGACTATTTGGTAAAGAGTCCTATGGGAAAAGTGCCTTGCATAGAAACTGAGCAAGGATTTTTATCGGAGACCACAGTCATATTGAATTACCTGGATGCTTTGGGCGAAGGGCCGAGTTTTTATCCAGCAGATCCGTATGACCGAGCCAAAGTGGAAGAACTGATTCATCACATCGAAAAAGACATTGAGCTACCGGCCAGAAGGCTATATGGAGATGTATTCTTTGGGCGGCCGGCGAGTGACGAGTTAAAAGCCGAAGTAAAAGTGCAGCTAGAGAAGGGCTTCGATGCACTGGCTCGGCTAGCCAAATATGAACCCTATTTAGCAGGAAGCGAAGTCACCTACGCTGATTTCTTCTTTCGTTTTTCGGTAAATCTGGCAACAGTGGTGGCTAAAAAGGCACTCAATTGGGATGCCTTTAATGAATTGCCCAATGTGAAGCCTCTGCTTTCGCTAATGGATGAAAGAGCTTCGGTGCAACAGGCAATGGCAGATCAAGCAGCATAATAATGCTGCTTGTCTGCATAGCTTATACGCCTATCTTTGTTGATAAGCGCTACCGGTGATGAGTGCGTTCCAGGATACCCTTGTTCTCAGCCATATCGAGGATAGTATCGATATTGGCGGCGATATCTTCCACCGAAGCTGAGGTTCCAAGATCTACGCCGACGTTTTCTCGCACGTCAGCGGAATAATAGCGTCCACCCATGGCTTGAATAATGCGACCGTTTGGAGCTTGATCACTGCATAGGAAAGCGACTGCAGGAGTAACGAGCTCAGGTGCGAGACGTTCGGCACTGTCTTCAAAACCAGGCAAGTCTTCCGTCATACGAGTCGCAGCAATTGGCGCAATGCAATTAGTGAAAATGTTGTACTTGGCGCCTTCCAGGCGAAGAGTGTTCATAAATCCCACTAAACCCAATTTCGCAGCGCCATAGTTACTCTGGCCGAAATTTCCAAACAGACCGGATGTAGAAGTAGTCATAACCAACCGGCCGTAGTTTTGCTCAACCATGATTGGCCATACTGTTTTCGTGACATTGACGCTGCCGGTCAAATGCACGTCCATCACAGCGTGCCAGTTCGACAACTCCATTTTTGAAAATGTCTTGTCGCGCAAGATTCCGGCATTGTTTACAACGATGTCTATTCGACCCCATTTAGCCATGACGTCCTGAATCATCTGTTCAACTGCTGCGAGATCAGTAACCGATGCACCATTGGCGATTGCGGTTCCTCCGGCATCAACGATCTCCTGGGCTACAAGTTCTGCAGCACTGGCAGATCCACCTGTGCCATCAACTGCTCCGCCAAGGTCATTGACTACTACCTTTGCGCCGCGACGCCCAAGCTCCAGCGCATGTTGCTTACCTAAACCGCCACCGGCTCCCGTCACGATTGCAACGCGATCATCGAATCGGATACTCATGTTTACTCCTTTTCATATTCCCGTTAATCAGGAATGTCTCACTATTCATTCGAGGGCGCATTCTAAGCTGGAGCCCGAGGGGCTGCAATGCGGGAATTGATTACCGGGCTAGTGGAACCCAAGCAATTCGTTGGATGAGTCTGTAGCTCGATTCAGCTATCATCCACATCGAGTTTTCGCATTCACTTCATACCACAGGAATATCAAGCTTTTGACCATGGATCATCCAGTACCCGCCGCTACGGTTGTTCTGGCGCGGGAAAATCAAAGCGCTGATGAAGTAGAAATCCTGTTACTACGGCGCAATTCGAAGTTAGTGTTTCATGGAGGTCATTGGGTATTCCCCGGTGGGCGTATTGATGCCAATGATTTTGCAGCAGCGGATGATGGTCTTGAGTATCCCGCCGCACAAATTGCGGCAGTCAGAGAAACACGAGAAGAATCTGGAATTGAAATCTCTGTGGAGCAATTGATCCACACAGCGCACTGGACAACCCCACCAAAACTTCCACGACGTTTTTGTACTTGGTTTTTTGTATGTCCGCTGCGCGAGGCGGCTACGGTGTCGGTAGACAATGACGAAATTTTGGATTTTCGCTGGTTATCTCCAAGCCAAGCACTGGCTGATGCGGAAGCTGAGAAAATTGTGCTGCCTGGCCCTACGCGGGCAACCCTCAAGAATATCTCACCCCATCGATCTTTGGATGAATTGGAAGCTGCGGTAAGGGCAGCTGATATTCACGTGTTTCCAGAGGATTCAACCTATTACCGCCCCCAAGAGATGGGTTACGACCCCAGCTGATTCCACCTTCCACCCCCAGCGGGATGTCCAGAATTTGTGCAGAAATCGGGCACTCAAATGGTGATTTCGGGGCAGACCGAGGCAATTCTCCGATTAATAGCTGACCCCTGTGTTTTGTGCTCTACAGCCAGCGTAAATCCTTGCTTTTCGGGCCTATAAAGTGGGATAGTTAAGTCAGAAATTTGGCCAATTTCCATGTTTGTTCAGCGCTGCATCCGCGTCCGTTGTTGTCAGCTGGAAGTTGGTAGAACCCCCTCTTCGGTGCTACTTGGAAAGCCACAGGGGTGTCATGAAAGGGATGTTCAACTTGTGATGCACAGTTAACGTGTAAAGCGTTTATTGAAGAGACCTCATGTCCACACCCACTTTCGATAGTCTCCGCGAAACCCTTCAGCAATTGCGCCGCCGGCGCAGCAATTTATTTCTTCTGCAACAAAGCAGTATTCATGCAATTTCATTAGCACTTGTTGTGCTAGGCATGACGTTGTTGGCCGCTTGGATTGAGCCAGGTAAAGCGGGCACCCTGGTACTCTTCGCAATTAGTGTATTAATGGCTGCAGCGGTACTCGCGCGCTTTTACTGGGTGTTAAGCCGACGTCATACCGATGACCGCAAACTTGCCCACTATGTAGAAGATCACATTCCAGACTTTGAGCAAAGACTGCTCACCTCACTGGAGTTTACTGAGCAAGACTTAAAAGAAGGTAGAGCGGGTGTTTCCAAACAATTCATTCAACAACTCTGGGTCGATGCGCAACAACATGTGCAGCGACAGCAGAAGCAAGTTGAAACCGTAACGCCTGCCAAAGCGTCCTGGGCTGCCTTTGGTAGCGCTGTTGGGGTGTTGGCAATTGTGGCTACCTTATTTGTTTCTTCCGACAGTCTGTTTAATGCCGGCTCGCGCCTGGCCTGGCCTTTTGCCATTAGCGAACCTTTGGTAGTACAGGAAGTATTTGCTGATATTGAAATCAGTGTGGAGCCTGGTGATGTTGAGATGCAGCGGGGAGAAAGCATTACCATTGTTGCTCGAGTCACTAATGCACTGCCAGACACGGTCAATCTTCGGTTGCAGGATGACAATGTAAATTGGCGCGATGTGCCAATGAGCCGGGATGGCTCAGGCAGTGATAGTGCTTCTTATAGTTATTACATTCCTTCGATGCAGGAAGATACGACTTACTACATCACCTTCAATGAACGAGGGGAACAAGCATCACAGCAATATGCCATTAGTTTGTTTGACCTACCGCAGATAGAGCAGATTGATTTGGCATTCGATTATCCTGAATACACAGGTATTGAAGACTTAGCAGAAGAAGATAGTGGTGACATGGTGGTGCCAGAAGGCACTGTTGTGGATCTCGCTATCACTTTTAACAAAGCAATCGATCAGGCAATTGTTGAGTTCGATGAAAGCTATCGCAATGAAGATGAGCTGGAATTTGCTCCTACTCCTTATGATGATTTGCAGTTAACTATTGACGGTAACGTTGGCACGGCCAGATTTACAGTAAATCAGGATGGCGTTTACCGCGTGCAAGCCACTGATCTCACTGGGCTCGAAAGTCAGAATCCATTGGATTACTTCATTCGCTCAATTGAAGACTTGCCTCCTGAGTTGGCATTGCAGCGACCAGGGCGAGATCAGGAAGTAATGCCATTAGAAGAAGTGGTGCTGCAAGTTGATGCAAGTGATGACTATGGACTCAGCGAATTCACTCTCAACTACAGTGTAGTAGGTACAGACGAAGTAGAAGTCGATTTCTTACCTGAACCAAATGTTCGCAGCGTGACAGGTAACGAACTTATTTATCTGGAAGATCTAAATGTAGAGCCTGGCGATTTTGTAAGTTACTTCTTAACGCTGGCTGACAACAATGGATTGGAAGGTCCTGCGGAAGTTATTTCCGATATTTACGTCTTACAAATAATTCCTACCGATCAAGAGTTTCGCCGCAATCCTGGCATGAGTGGCGGCCAAGGCGCTGGCGGCGGAGGGCAAGGTGGAGATAGCAGTGCATTAGTTGCAGTGCAAAAAGACATTATTGCCGCGACCTGGAAACTGCGAAACCGACAAAACAAAACATCTCCCGAAGAATTTTCTTCTGATGCTGAAATTATTGCGGAATCCCAACGCGAAGCAACAGGCCGTGCTCGCATGTCTATCGATCGTCTTGCCGAAAGACTGAATTTTTCCGACGACACTTATGATGCTGCCGTTGAAAATCTCTCACTGGCCATCGAGCAGATGAACCTTGCGGCAAATGAGTTGGAGTTAGAGCAAGTCACTAGCGCCTTACAACCAGAACAACTTGCCTTGCAGTACATTCTTAAAGCAGAAGCCAGCATCAACCGCACCAACATCAGCATGCAGCAAGGTGGCGGCGGTGGAGGGGGTGGTGGTGCGCAACAAGAAAGAGAAGATTTGCGTGAGCTGTTCGAAATGGAGATGGGGCAGCTAGAAAACCGCTATGAAAATCCAAACAGTGCCGGCGGCGGTTCACGGGAGAACCAAGAAGAAGTTAATAAACTGGAAGAATTGGCTCGTCGCCAAGAAGCGTTGACGCGAGCGCAGCGCAATCTGGCGCGTCGGGAAGAACAACTGACGGAAGAACAGAAGCGAAGAGAATTAGAGCGCTTGATGCGGCAGCAAGAGCAACTTAGTCGTGAAGTTGCACAATTAGCTCAACAACTTTCTCGCGGTCAGCAGCAGTCGCAACAACAATCATCCTCTAGTGGCGGTCAATCTCAATCGCAGTCGCAGTCACAATCTTCATCGTCCAGCAGTGGAGGTGGTCAGCAACAACAACAGACTGCATTGCAACGTGCTGCACAACAAATGCAAGAGGCAGCAGAAAGCGATTCGCCTTCAATAGCAGCTGCACGAAGTCAAAAAGCGCTGGAAAATTTACGTGAACAACAACGCGAACTGAGTGAGCAAGGCGAGCGTTCAGTTAATCAGATTGCGCAAAATCTAAGTCAACGTGGACAACAATTGCTGGATCAACAACGTCAGTTACAGGATCAGATTGCTGAAACGAGTCGGCAACAAGGATTAGGGCAGACTCGCCAATCAGTTCGCAATGATGAAAGTCTGCAAGAGCTAATCGAGGCGCAGCAGCAACAACAACGTGATCTGGAAGAAATCGAGGACATGTTGCGCGCAATTATTGCTCGGGGCAGTAATGAAGATCAGCGTTTGATGTCGCAAGCTCAAGCAGCTAGTCGAGAGTTACGTCCTATTCAGGAAGAGATGCAAACAAGCTCTCGAGTGCTGCGCAATGGTATGGTCAATCTCGCAGTTGATATCGAAGAAGAAATTGAAGGACAAATTGAAGAGCTGGCTCAATCACTGGCAGCATTGGATCCTTCAGCAACAGGTTCTGCATCAGATCAAATTCAACAGGCGGCAAGCGATGCTGAAGCGTTACGCGAGCAGATAGAGTCGCTGGAGCAACAGGCACTCGCATTTAACGAAGCCGGACAGCGGCCAGGTGGCGGGGTGCCGAGTCTTCGTGAAATGCGTGATCAGTTACAACGCTCACAACAGCTCGCTCAAAACCTGCAACAGCAATTACAAGATCAGGCTCAGGCCGGTGGGCAGCAACCAGGTGGACAACCTGGACAGGCCAATGGTCGAGGCGGCCGACAACAAATTGGTGGCCCGCGGGGTCAAAACCAAGACCAGGCAGGAGTAGGCGGTCGCGTAACGACTGATGGCAATAGCCTGCCTTGGGGTAATGCGAGATCAATTCGCCAGCAACTTACGCAGCAAGACATTGAAGATTTTCTCAATCAACCTGAGCTGTTTCGCCAGCTACTGCAACCAATTCTGGAGTTAGAAGGCGCACTGCGTGCACAAGCAGAGCTTGATGAAATCAACAACAAGCTATTTGCAGCAGCCGACGAAGATATTCCAGAGGAGTATCGCGAACTGGTTGAACAATACTATCGTGTTCTCTCTGAGAGTCAGGGGTCATCTAACCCGACTCAGTAGCAATGCAATTCACGGAACCCAATCTCTTTACCGCATTATCAGAGGGAAATCTGAGCTTCGCTTATGGGATTAGCCCATTTCTCTTTTTAGTCTTTGTCGTACTAATTGTTGCGGCTGTCTGGCTAACCTATTGGAAAACCACTCGACCCCTCAATACAGGCTGGAAATCATTTTTAGTAACCACGCGCTCCAGTGTTTTAGTACTGATCTTGTTTTGTTTGCTGCGCCCTGTAATTACGACTACACAAGTGTCGCCGCAAGAAACTTACCTCGGAGTGATCTTTGATGATTCTCAGAGCATGTCTATTACAGATATGTCTGGATCAACTTCCCGCAGTGCTGCGGTGAATGACACTCTGGTTGATGGCGGCGTGCTGGACCAACTCTCCGAGTCTTTTCAACTTCGTAGTTTTCGTTTTGATAAACAAGCTGAGCGCATAGCTGGCGTTGAAGGCTTGTCAGAATCTGGTACCGCTTCATCTATTCATGAAGCGCTTGAATACGTTGATGCCCAACTTAATGGGCTTCCACTCGGCGGCTTGGTGTTGATTACCGATGGCGCAGATAACAGTGAAGTCGATCCGGTAATCAAGGCACAAGACTTTGGCACCCGCCAAATACCAGTCTTTACAGTTGGTGTTGGTCAGGAAGCGATCCCGCAAGACATCGGCATTGTAGATGTTAGTGCGGCGAAGACTGTGCTTGAAGGTTCAGTCTTCACTATCTCAGCCGGCATCAATCATCAAGGCTACGAAGGTCAAGAGATTGAGATTTCGGTGAAGGATGGCGACACGATTGTTGAATCGCAAGTTGTAACGCTAGGTTCAGAAGGTGTAACCCGTCGCTATGAGTTGGAGCTCACCCCGGAACGTCCCGAAGCCATTGTTTATGATCTGCAAGTCGAATTGCAGACTGGTGAAATCATTGAGCAGAACAATGTGTACAGTTTTCTGGTGGACAATACAGAAAAAGATCCACTCGACATTCTTTATATCGAAGGTCATCCGCGCAACGAATACAAATTCATTCGTCGGGCTGTCGAATCTGATCCTTCGTTGCGACTAGCGACTTATCTACAAACTGGTCCGGAGAAATATTACCGGCAAGGTATCGAGTCACCCACAGAGTTGAGCGAAGGATTTCCGCGCGATAAAGAAACCCTGTATCAGTATGAAGCACTTATTTTGGGTGACATCGAAGAAAGCTTCTTCAATGCAGATCAGTTACAAATGATTCAAGACTTCGTCGCTGAGCGTGGCGGTGGTTTTTTAATCAGTGGGATGATCGATGAGGAATTCATTCAATCGCCATTAGAAGACATTCTTCCGGTTACCTTGGTAGAAGAAGGGTTTCTGCCTTCTCATCTGCGCGGAGGTATCCGTCGAGGTGATCATCCTACTGGTGAGTTATTCTTCCCACGCCTTACTAACAACGGTGAATTCTCCCCCTTGTTACGTTTGGCCAGTGACGATGGTGAAAACGGAGTCTTGTGGAGGCAATTGCCTGAACTGCAAGGCGTCTATGTCACTGGCAGAATCAAACCTGGTGCTACGGTATTGATGGAGCATCCACTGCTGCAATATCAAAACCAGGCTCTTCCTGTTATTGCGTCACAACGCTACGGCAGTGGCCGCAGCATGGTCATGACAACTGCCAGTAGTTGGCGCTGGCAGATGATGATGCCGTCCGCCGACCAGTCCCATGAAACTCTCTGGCGCCAAATGTTGCGTTGGCTGGCTGTATCCGCTCCAGAGCGTATTACCATTGAATTCGATAGAGAATTTTATAATGTCGGTGATGAAGTAAACATCACAGCTACGGTGTTGGACGATAACTACGAGCCTGACAACAACGCCACACTTTACATGCAAACCACCGACCCACTAGAGCAAATTACTGATACGCCAATGGAGTGGGACATTGAAGAAGATGGAGTCTATCGGGCCAGCTTTACGGTGGAAGAAGAAGGTGTGTATGACTTGCTCGTTGATGTGGCAAGTGTTGCAGGCGAAGGGGCAAGCGATGGCTCAGAAAAGGGTGCTGCGTTCGTTGTAACTCCATCGCTAAGAGAATATAACAACGCTGCTATGGATAGTGGCTTGCTCGCTAGGATTGCGGACGCGAGCGGCGGTAGCTTTATGCCGATTGGCAGTGCTGCCGGTTTAGCCGACACCATTGAATTCACACCAAATGCTTATTCGAGAGAAGTGCAAATTGATCTTTGGGATCAACCCTGGCTGCTCGCTTTATTGATTGCGTTGCTCTGCATTGATTGGGTTGCTCGTCGATTAAGAGGGCTTTCCTAATGTGCTTTAAAGACTATATAGCTTTAGGCAGAGAGTGTTTCCTCGTGGGCCTTACCGCGTCGATTATTTCTACTGCGCTAAGCGCCCAAGACAACAGCGTCGATTATTTTCTTGATAGCCCGGAAACAACCAAGTTCGCGGTGATTATCGTTGGGCCTGCGGTAGGTGAAACCAACGAGGGTCGCTTTCGCCAATGGGGACTGTCTCTGCATGATATTTTGACGCGAGATTATGGCTACAGCTCCGATACGATTACCTTGTTATATGACCGAGGCGAATCTAGCTTCAATGGCGGTGAGCGCGTCGATGGCGCTGCAGATCAGCCCGGAATCGAACAGGGATTCGACAGTCTGCTGGCCAGAGTTGAGACCGGCGATCAAATTACTCTCTACCTTATTGGGCACGGTTCTGGTGCTGATGAAGAGGCTAAATTCAATATTGCCGGACCAGATTTAACCGGCTCAGAATTTGCAGCGCTATTGGATCGGTTCGAACGCCAGGACATGGTAATCGTTAACACCACGAGTGCGAGTTACGGTTTCTCAGCAGCACTTTCTAGCGAAGGTCGGGTAGTCATTTCATCTACCCGTTCTCCCACAGAACGCTACGATCCTATTTTTTCTGGCTACTTTATTGAAGCCTTGGATCAACGCAATGGTGATCGAGATAAAAACAATCGCGTTTCCATGTTAGAGGCATTCGAATATGCCAAAGCCAATGTTGAGCAATGGTATGCAGAGCAAGGTCGATTAGCACCTGAGCATGCAGGGCTGGATGACAATGGAGACGCACTATTCACACTGGATCCCGGCGTAGATCAGGCTGATGGCTTGTTAGCAGAAATCGCCTATATCGATACTCTGGAAGATGACACTGCTGGTTTATCTGCTCAAGCACTGGCATTGAAATCACGTATGCAAGATTTGG